>PVHY01014686.1:6645-37949 GCA_004024945.1 Uropsilus gracilis | reverse complement strand
AGATTTACTTCCCAGCTCAAGCCCAGTGATGATGGTGTCCCGACCCGCGGGATCGTCAACGGAGACCTGGAGGAAGGAGTGGGAATGGGGATGGGACAGGAGACACGAGAAATGGAGACAAGACAGGTTTCTGATCAAGTCTCGTTTATTGCTGCTTTGTCTCGAGTTCATATACCTTAGGCATAGATATTCCATACATCCCCAGGATGGTCATCTCCAATCAAATGCTTGCCACAAATACTAATTGCCCAATGGTCTAGTTTGTAACAAAATATGGTCTCCTAGGGGCATACACTTCTTTGAGTGCCCCTTTACCTGTTCTGTTTCAGGTCCAATACTTGGCTAATGCAAGAGCCAATCAGGATGCAGCATACCTGGCTGATGCAAGAGCCTCATGGGTTTGCAGTAGATTGGCCTTGTCATAGGAGCTAATTTCTTAGTTCTCTACATGATGGAATTGACAGCCATTACTTTATAATGGGGAGGAGGAACTGAAGGAGGGAGTGTCTCTAATATAGATTAGAAATTATGACTCTCCAGTAATTAAAAAGGAATGAATAGACAATACTTTGAAACCCACCAGAAAATCTAGCACGAGACTTAGAAGAGCTCAGTGCTCGGTATGTGACAGCTGTGGATCTCATGTCACTGTGAGAAATGGCGACTTTTGGAATAAAAGACCAAAGATGAATCCTATCCTCAGGCTGTACAAAATGAATTCCCAATGACTGAAGGGTTTGCATTTTTAAAAAAATGAAACAGAAGTGTTAAAAGAAACTAATCTCAGAGAAAGAAAGGTCTTCTGAAGTATGACACAAACCCAGACTCCAAAGAGGAGCCATTTAAGTAAATAACATTTTTAAAAAGCTTTTTTTATGGCTAAAAACAAAGTCAAAAGATACACCAAGGACTGATTCTTCTGATATATAAGGAAACACAAAGCCATGTGGGAGAATACTGTCAACCCCACAGAAACATTGAGAAAGGATAGCATCAGAGAGTTCTTTGGAAAGGAAATAAAATGGTTCTTTAACAACATGAAAAGTGCCCAAGTTCACTCATAAAAAGAAGGTGCATATTAAAACCCCAAAGGGCTACAAATTTTGGTGACCAGGGCATGTCCGGAACATAAACTGACACCTGGGAAGAAACGGGTGCCCTGAGCATCGCTGGAAGGCATAGAAACTGGTCCACCCCCCATGAAGGGAGCCTTACAATGTTTATCAACAGTACATATTAACCAGCGGTTTGTATAACATGTTGACTGAGAAAAGCATGATGAGGTTAAAATAAAATAGAGCAGTTTTCCGGGGCCGTAGACTCGCAAACCCAGGCAGAACACCAGGTATCTGCTCATGCTGAGTCCTGTTGTTTAAGTGGGAGTTGGGGGGTGGGGGGCAGAACTAGCTAGTGGTGATAGACCATATTCTTTCTGGTTTCCTCATGATCACTCAAGTTAACTGTGGTTACCATGGAGAGAAGGGAGAACAGGAAAATGATCTTTGCAAGTTCCTGGAGAGGTTGTGTCTCACTGGGAATGAACTTGATAGCAGTTTTCCAAGGTAGAAGTTCAGTAAGATAGGCATTTCCTCCCAGGCTGGAGTCGTCAGTTCAGTCTACCTTGAAAATAAACATTTGATCTGCTGAATGGGCTAATGACAGGGTGGGTCATTCTCTCATTCTGTAGTTGTCACCTGTCAATCTCTGCTTCTCTTTGCTCAGGTCTTGGTTCAAAAGATTGCTCTGATCCAAAAAGGAAATGAAGAAAAACAGTTCCATCTGCAGCAGTATCAAAAAGGAAAAAATACTCAGGGATGAGTTTAATACTGAGGATGTTTGAGAACTACAGATGTCCTGAGACCTATAGAGCATTGTTGCAAGAAATTAAAGAGAGTGCGCCAAACAAATGGAAAGACACCCTATGCTATGCTATAGCATCATTAGGATGATGATCCTCCCCAAATTAATCTGTAGATTTAGGATCAGGCCTGTCAAAATTCCAATTTTCAGAAATAGAAAAGCTGATCCTAAAGCTCATAAGGAAATGTAAAGGGTTCTGAGGAGTCACAGTGATTTTTAAGAACAAACTCCCAGATTTGAAGACTCACTGCAATGTGACAGTCATCCACACAACACAGCGCGGGCTGAAAGAGCACAATATACGGAGAAAGAACAGAATTGAGAGTCCAGAAATCAGCCCCCTATGGCCAACTGCTTTCTCACAAGCCTTCCCAGACCACTGAATGAGGGAAAGAGCAGATGTTTCAGCAGTGGCATGGTGCTAGGTGACCTGGACGTACACCTGCAAAGGAACGGATTTGGACTCCTACCTCACACCCAAGATGAACTAAACATCCATCGAAGACCTAAGTATTGGAGCTAAAACTATAAAACTCCTCGAAGGAAAAATAGCTGTAAGTCCTCCTGATTTTGGATTAGACAATGATCAATGGTTTCTTAAATATAACAGCAAATACACAGACCAAAGGAGAAACAGACAAACTGGGCCAGGAAAACAGAAACATCTCTGTGTCTTAGGCACTGTGAAGAAGGGAAAAGGCAACCCACACCATGGGAGAGAGAGCTGCAGACCTTGTATCTAATACGCATCTAGTGTCCAGAGTCTCTACAGAATCCCTACAAGTCAACACTAGAAAGCCACCAACGAAGAAGCAGTTTCTCATCAGTCACTAGGGAAATGCAACCCAGTGAGATACCGCTTGGAGTGAGATACCGCTTGGAGTCTGCTAGGATGGCAATGATAACAAGATGAAAACAAAAGGGAAGCATGGGCGAGTCAAGGGGAACATGTTCTGAGACCAAGGACAGTGGGGGGAAGCTCCGACAGGCAATACTCCAGATGCCAGCTGGTGTCCTTTAGTTCAACCCCACGCTGACTGCAGGCCCACTGCTGCCAACCTCTGCACTTCAGATGCCAGACGCCAAGTGCAGGTGGTTACGCCGCCAGGTGGGTGTACACCAGAGGTTCCCGGCACCCTTGGGCTCCATTACTTGGCTGGAGTGGGTCACAGAACTCAGGCAGCCAACATGCTCACAGACCACCTGTTTATGATGAAAGGGTGTAACTCAGGCACAGCCAAAGGGGAGCGGGCCTAGGGCGAGGTGTGGGGAAAGGCTCAGGGCGCCATCCCCAGCTACTGTGTCCTTCTGGGGTTTTATGGAGGCTTCGCTGCACATGCGAAGAATTGGATGAAACCACTGGCAATCAATTCACCTTGCAGGCCCTCCCCCTCCCTGGAGGTCAGGAGGCGGGACTTCAAGTTCCAACCCTTAGTCCTGCGGTTGCTTTCTTAGGCAACTAGTCCCCAGCACAGGGCTTTCCCTAGAGCCCCTCACTAACTACCAAAAGTCACCTTTGTTCTTCCCATTACTCAGGAAATGCCAAAAGAATTCGGAAGCTCTGGGCCTGGAAGGGGGACCAATGCCGAATAGATACATAATCTCACTACGAATCACATCCCTGCAGTGACGATGTTGACAAACTGGAACTTTCACACACTGGGTGGGGTGTGTGTGTGTGTGAAATGGCACTGCCAGTGTGGAAATCATTTTGGCAGCACCTCCAGGAGTGAGTTACCTCGTGGCTCAGTCTAGGCTCTCTAGGCTCTCACTCTAGGCTCTCAAGAGAAATGGAAGCACGTGCTCATGCCAAACGCGTGCACAGCGCTCACAGCAGCGTTATTCGTAAGTCAAGAAGCAGAAACCACCCAAAAGTCCACGAAGGTCAGGATGGGATGAACCAAACGTCACAGTGCTGCAACCAGAATTTATTTACCCACAAAGGGTAAATTTATTTACCCACAAAGGGTAAATAACCACAAGGTGCATGGACCTTGGCAACATGATGTTGAGTGCAAGAGGCCAGACACAGCGCGTCACACATGGAGGGACTCCACTCACATGACACATGTAGAATAAGCATGTATTTAGAGAGAGGGTAGATTGAGGGTGCCCAGGGTGGGGGAGGGGAGGTGGGAGTGGCCGCTAATGGACAGAGCATTCCTTTTTGAAGAAAAATAATATTCTGGCATCATATTGTGGCGATGCTTGAACAACACTGTGAATATACTAAAACTCATCAAATGACATACTTTAAATGGTGAGTTTTATCTAACAACAAAACCAAAAACCTACCCCCGAGGGGTTAGTACCATGGTAGCCAGTTGAAGAGTAAGACTCTGGGCCACCTTGGTCCAAGATGGACTGAAATGGTCCATCTTGGATCAAGTGCCTGGGCTTGGGATCCATGGAGATGGCCAAGGGGTTGGGGGTGGAAAGGGGCTCATCCTTCTACATAGGGACGCAGTGTTTGGAGGAGAGGGACATGGGCTGGGCAGTAATCCTCAGAGATGCCTAATTTACGTATAAACAAATAGCATTAAAGAAAATCTTAGGAAGAAGATAAATCACCCATAATTCTAGCATCTTAATTACGACAGATTTTATTTCTGCAAATCCTTCCAGTATTTGTCCACAGGCTAACATATTTTCCCGAGTTGTAATCACTGTGTTTGTGCTGTTTATTTCCTGTTCTCTTTCACTTCCCATCATATCATAAACATCCCCCATGTTCTAAATCACCTTCATAATTATCCTTTTTAATGGCTACGTAACATTCAACTGAGCTGATGTACCATAATCTCTTAATGACTTTGCCATTTCTGGGTATTTACATGGTTTCTCATTTTTTCTTTGGCTGAGATCTATATCATATTGCATGTCACACTGCAGGAAATACGCTCAAACGTGCTGATTTTTTTTCTTTGCCTAAGTTGCCCAAATTACTTTACAAGGCCAAATACGGTAATAATATATCGTATGAAGTGTCAAACTCACCAAGAAGCCTGGAAAGAAGGGAGACTTAAGTTCAGAGGGCTGAGCTGGGATGCAGCCACAGACAGAACACAATCTGTTCTCTCCCCACCGATGGCTCACGGAAGTTGTCGGTATTTACTATAATGATGCAGATGTCCCTCCTCACTGGGTTGTGTCTACACTGTCTGTTTTGCTGTTACAGTGCCACCATGGACACCCTGAGCCACATCTCCTGGGATTGGTACACGCTTGCCACACTGTAGCACAGTCTCTCAACCTTGACACCACAGGCATCTTGGGCTGGAACATTCTTTGTGCCAGGGGCTGAGCTATGGCCTAGAACCACTAGAAGTGTTCCTAGACATTGCCAGCGGCCCTTGGGGACAAGCTGCTTCTCCTGCTCTTGAGAATGTCTGCTCTAGGCCAGTGGGTATCACATTCAGCTGTTCACTAGACTTCTGAGGGACAGTTAAAAAAATCCTAGACTGTGTCCCAGTCCAGGGAAACTGCTGGAAGCACAGTCTTATGTTGTCTGTGCAACAGAATCACCTGGGAGCTTTGGAAGACACTGGCATCCAAGGCACACACCAGAGGTTCTGATTTAATTGGCCCGGGGTGGGCCCTGGCAAAGCCTGAGGTCTAACACACAGCTACACGGGACACCACTTGGGCACATGCCTGCGAGTGGAATCGCTGGGCTACACAACTCTGCGTGTTGTGGCAAACTGTCTCCAACACCTCTCCTCACTCCTCACATGTCTCCGATCATTAGCTCCCTGAAGACAGGGTCTGTGCCTTGATTTCCTCTGGCTGCCCCAGCAGCTGGCTTGCATAGCAGCTTAGTGCTGCTTCATGATTGGAAGTAGGTGATCATTTTGGTGCCATTTAAGGAAGCTTCACTGCCAGAGCCAAAGAGGGCGAAGTAGAATTACAGTGCAGGAGGTGGGGATCAGCACCCCTCCAGAGCCTTGAACGCCAGGCTTAGAGTCCAGCTAAGGAAGGAAGTCAGTGATTATGGACTTATGGATGCTTTATTCTGAGGTGTGAGGACCACAGAAGGCCACAAGGGTCCTCCTTCCTGTCTGCGGAGGTGCAGGAGCAAAGGGTACAGGTGGTGGAAGAGAGGCTGTGATGCGAAAGCAAGGATGACAGAAATCGCATGGAGCTGGGGATCAAGGGGCCCTTTGTATTATTCCGTGGCCAAGAGGGTGATGTCCTCTCAGGTACATCTATGTCTGAATCGCCGAAACCTGTGAACGCTGGGCTGCAGGGCAGAGGGGAGTGGAGACTTGCAGACGGAGCGAAGGTTGGGCTGGGGAGGTGAGGCTGAGTTTTCCTGGTGGAAGAGGGAGGCAGAAGAGCCGGATTCAGGATCCTGGAAGCTGCTGTGCTGCTGAGGAAGATGGAGAAAGGGCCACAGGCTAAGGAATGGGGACAATCTTAAAGAAATCAGGAAAGGTCTAGATATAGAACCTCCTCGAGAAGCCTCGAGAAGGAATCTGTCCAGCCCGCACCTAGACTGTAGACCAGTAAGACTTGAGTTGGACTCCTCACCTCCCAAACTTTGGTAGGGAGATCACATACCATCCAAGGTTTGCTTTGCTTACTCCAAAGGGAAAGGCCTATTTTGTATCAGACTCTGGTCTCTAATCATAGTAGGAACAGACAGTAAGAACGGCTTGGTACTGAACTTTGGGAGGCCAGGCATTCTCTCATGCCCATGGCACAGATCAATTATTTAACCCTCACAACCACCCTGAGAGGTAGGGTTCTATTTTCCCGTGCATTTTCACTGATCAGTCATGTACACGGTTCAAGGTCACACAGCTAATCAGAGGAAGGGCCGAGATGTAAAGCCATTTTGGGCTGATTCCAAGGTCTCCAGGGTTCATCTCTACTGACACCACTCTTCCACGCACCGGACGTTTTCCAAGATGATGGCGGACTGCATGCTTCCAAAATGGCTGAAGGAACCATTCCTCAGTGTTGTTCTGGAATCTTGTTGACTCCCTATGAAGGGGTGGAGCCCCCCCCCGGAGCTGAGTGCACGACTGCATGCAGCTCAGGCTTCCAGTCAGGGCCAAGTTCTTCTTGGACAACCGAGTCAATGACTCAGCAGGGCAGGGGGCTAGGACTGGCTCGTCTGTCCAGCAAGGGTGAGCCCTGATGGTTGACCTTTGCTCTTAGCATGTGAAGCTAAAGCCGGTACCAAGCTCACTTGGGTATGTTCCAGGCATGACCTGGGGCCCCCAGAAACCTCGGCCTCTGGTGGGACTAATGGAGGGTGGCTTCTACCCAGGGTGCTGACCCTGGGTGTTGGTGGCCCTGCCCATTGAATGCGCGGTTTTACATACCAATGATAATTCAACAAAACTGAAAAAAAAAAATACAGATTTCTTGAGCTTAAATATGCCCCCCCCCCCAACTGAATCTTCTTGGAGGGAGAACTCGGATGCCTGATGTGCTCATCTCAATTTCTCCCCCACCTGCCCGCTTCCTACAGAATCAGCAAAATTCTCCTGGGAGTCCACTTGCAGCAGACTCACACGGACAGGCAGGGGAGGGGGCTTAATGCAGATCTCGTTAGTGCAGCCTGCTCCAGACTTACTCTAAATCTTAGGAGGCAAAGTGTGGGCGATGAAACTCTCCATCAGAAACAGAACCAAACAGCAGCACCTCTGCAGGTGCTTAGATCCGTGAAAGTTTAAGAAGCACCGGGCAGATTTCTTATTTGATTTTTTTCCTTAAAAATAGTGCAGCAAAACTTGCAAGCCCCAGCAGAGGGGGATGTTACTGCATGAAAGAAAAGGACTTTATCAGAAAATGGGCTTGGTCAAGCTTGAGTGGCCCAAGCAGGAAAATGAAGATGTTGCGGCGCGATGTCCACCGGGGAAGGGTCTTCTCCACGCCCACCCTCTTGGAGATCTCAGAGGAGACTCACGGCTTCTGGAGAACAAGTGTGAGCTGATTTTGTTCATGTCCCGAGAATTCAGTGAATTGGCAACACACATGCTGGTAAATGAACGGCTCTTTCTGTTTGAGGGAACTGTGCTGCAACCTGTCGCCTGCCAAGTGTGTGCTTCTTTCCAAGGTGGTGGACATGCATAGTTATGCTTGCTGCCCTTTTGAGGAAGCTGGGAACGAAGGTGCATGTTTCTTAATCCCCTGGTGAGATGAGCAAGTCCTGCAAAGTGGCACCTGCCCTTGGGTTCAGTTTGCTCTGGTGTTTCTGCATCCCAGCCTATGAGGCTTGACCCCTGGGTACAGAGCAACATAGATGCAAATCTGAAGTTGAAGAGGGGGGACATTTCTTCAGCATCTCCTGAACAGGGAATTCACATATTCAGGCCTTTCACCCTCCCTGCCAACCCAGCTTAGTGTCTCTGTTTTAAGGAGGGGTCAGCTCTGGATCAGAGGGGTAAGAAAGTTACCCAAATCATCAGGGTCCTGAGTTCCGATCCACACCCTGGTCTAGAAAGAAGAATGAACACTCCAACCTCCTGTTACCTTGACAAGAGTAGACTTTTCACTGTGAGTCAAAAGGTCCTGCCTGTCTCCCCAAGAGTTCTGGATGGTTTGGGGTTCACCATGCAGAGTATAGCCACTAGCTCTGAAGTCTGGTGTGTCCCTGACCCAACTTTTCCTTTTCTTCCTCTCTCCCATCTTCCTGGTTGACTTTGGGCGAGAAAGGCCTGCACCATCATCACGGGTGCACTGGCACATCAAAGAAATTCCTCCCTTGCCTGCCAGATCATTCTGGTTCTCCAACCCACAAGTAGCTCTTGACACGCATCCTTGCATATGGTTCTGTGTGATGGATGTATTTCTGATGTATGTAAATGGCGCTATGCCTTCTCTCATGGCTTTTCACCGAGGGTCAGTGTTTAAATCCATTCATACTGCTGTGTATGCATCTAGTCTGTTCCTTCTAATTCCTTGCCAGGGAATGCAAAGATGCATTTTCTCCATTTCCCTTCTAGGAATGGACATCCAGCCTCTGACTCCTTGCCACACAGGAAATAACAGCTTGAACACCCTGGTCTCTATCTCTTTCTAAAGCAGCGTAAGCCTGTTTCTGCAACAGCTCCGAGCATGTTTTCTCTGTGGCAGAATGCTGGTCTCCTCCCAGAGCAGCTCTGCTGTCTAGAATCCTACAAACCTACATCCTCACCAACACTGGGCATTACTCAGCGATCCAGCTGTGGTCAGTGTAACAGGTGTAAAGGACTCCTTTTAATTTCCATAAGTACTAACGAGTTTGAGCATCTTTCCAGATACTTGGGAATCTTTTGGAGTTCCTCTTTCAATGGTGACCAGTTGATGGCTCTTCTCCATTTTCCTTTGGGTTTGTTCTCATTTCCAGAGTCTATCTGGTGGTGTCTGATACAGTGACTACTGAAGAACCAAGATATGAAAAGAGTATGGTATTCTTAGATTCGTAGTGAAGAGATTGGAATTCTTATTAATAAATTTATATTGATTGCATATTGAAATGGCATTCCAGATATATCCAATTAAAGGAAATAATTTTATTTCTGGTTGTAAATGTGACTAATTAGAACAATTTAAATTATATAAGTGGTGCCTTTTATCTAAATAAAAGGTGCTGGACTAGATGAAAGCCTTCGTCCATTTCTGATAGTAGCAATATCTTCTCTCATCCTGTTTTCTTTTAATAAAAAGGGGAAAACTTTATTCGAGGTGCCCTTTATATTTGAGAAAGCCTGATGTTTGATGCAAGTCAAAATCATTGATTTTGTTGCCTTATGGTTTATACTTTGAAATGTGCTTTGAGAACTTCTTCCTCTGTCTTGGTTCAGAAAGATATTTTCCTCAGTTTTTTCTATCAGCTTTATAGCTTCCTCTTTAAGTCCTCAGAGGCCACATTTAAGTAACGTGCTACGTGGGGATCGTGTCTTAGTGAGTTAGTTTTCCTTATACCATCTATTAAACAACCTACTATTGACTTGCGGTACCACTTTTGTTGTGTATTCTTACACACACACAACACACACACAGAGCTGCACTCTCTCCTCGAGTTCATCACTAGTTAGACCTATGTAGCTTTCCCATAAAGCATTATTCTTATTAAAGAAGTAATATACTACTGAGACTATCGATTCCCTGGTACAGCTTTCACTTAATGGCTCACAAAAAAGCAGTCTTTTGTGTATTTCTTTATTGAAACAAAATCTTAGCAAATACCATTAGATATGCCATGCTGTTTCTAAAAAAATAAAAATCTGTATTCTCACCTAGCTGTATAGAAAGCTCTCATATTGCATACTTTTTCTAATTCCAGTTTGCTCAACTCTTCAGTGTTCTTATGCCTTTTCTAATGGCAATTCAGACAAAGAGATGGATTGTGCTTTTGGATTTTTTATATCTGTCTACCCACTTTTAATGCATGATGAAAGCAGGCATCTTCCCTCTGGCCTTTCCCAAGAAATCTGAAGGGATATTTGTATTTACCCAGGAAATTTAAAATTGTATTTATAATTATATCCAGGAAAAATTTTAAATATTAGACTGCTGTTTGATTTGACATGTTACTGGGGAAAAAATTATGGGGGCTTGTGTTCATGTCCTAAGTGGTTAGTTTCCAAGGTCTTGTGACTCAAGACACTTTGATGTCATTATTAGCTAATATCTCCTGCATTATGATCAGGTAGGCTGGGAAAGAGCAGGTCTGGGGCACCATCACCCCCTTTTACTGGTTCATGATCCAGAGGTGGGCACATGACTCGCATCCAGTCAATCAGAGAATCCCATTCTCCTGGCCCTGTTTCATGAGCACATGACCAGGGTCAGACCAGGGTCACTCTGGGGTTTTGCCAGACTCTTAGGAGAGAGATTGCAGATTCTTAGGCTGTCAGCCTGGGTCACCAGGGGAGACAGTCTTCCCAAAAAACAGGAGGCCTGCTGGTGAGGCATGAGCTCCTCCTTCAGCCTTGCCTACCCGCCATGATGTCAACCCAAATAAGCCCCCTTTCAGTGTAGGCTGTTTGGGTTGTTGATGGTTACTTTCAGATGAAAGAAAATCCGAGGAAATACTATGTCCTGTTCTTTATTTTTAAGGCTGCTTCCTTTTTTTAAACTGTTTCCACTAAGGGGACAGGGCTGATCAGTCCAGGAATTTTTTTTTGGGGGGTGGGGGAGGATGTGATAATTTGCCCTAGGCTTCCAGGAGCCGGAAGGAAATCATTCTTATCAGTCACTCTCTAGGCCTGGGCCCATGGGCCTCAACCTGAGCCCACCTCCCAAACTATGCTCCTTACATGTTGTGACAGCGAGCAATTCTACACTCTCTGATGTAACTTTGCTAAGAAGGCTTAAGTGTTCTCTCACACATGAAAAAACTGTCACTATATGAGGGGACAAGCACACTTATTAGCCTGATGAGTCATGCTTTCACAGTGTATACGTATGGTAAAAAATCAAGTTCTATATTTTTACAGATACATAAAATTTCTATTTGTTAATTAACCTCATGAAAGAGAAAAAAAGAACATCAAATGCTGCAGTGAAAGTACCCGCCTCTTATTTCTGATCTTTGTGGATGTTCTGGAGAAAGGGAGGGTTTGCCAACTCAGCAATCTCCAGTGTGCCTAATTACCCGGCAAGTTTTGTGTTAGAAACAGTGACACAGGCTTTACAAGAGAAGCAGAGCCCAGACTGAAAAAAAAAAATCTCAGGGACTCTGACTTGCAGCCTCATAATCAGAGTACTTGTGTCATCCTCATAGAATTTCAACACTCATGGACAGTTCCATAGCAAAACTCTTTAGAAAAAGGTCTAGAAGTTTCTGAAAACCAAATGTCCACTGATCCCACAATCAGACTTTTCCATTCCTAGATGTCATTTAAGAGAAATGAAAATGTGTTTATACAAAGACATGTAGGCAAACGTACTCTTCTCTTTTTCCCAATAGACCCCAACTAGAAACAACCCAAATGCCCATCAACGGAAGGTTTTTTTTTAATGTTAATAAACTTTTAAAGTTATTTAAAGTTATTTTAAAGTTAATAAACTTGCGTAATGGAATGCCATTCAGCCATTAGGAGTGAACTACTAAACAAACAATCTGCTTAAAAAATGGACAGAGGAGCTGAAAAGATATTTTTCCATAGCAGATATACAAATGGCCAACGGGCACACGAAAAGATGCTCAGCACCACCTGTCATGAGGAAAATGCAAATCAAAACCACAGATATCACTGCCAGGCCAGAACAGTTATCAGCACGGAAACCAGAGATAACAAGTTCTGCTGAGGAGGGGGAGAAAAGACACTTATGCACCACTGGTGGGACTGCATATTGGTGCAGCCACGATTGGACGCAGTAGGGAGGCGACACAAAAAGTTAAAAGGAGAACTGCCCTCCCTATGGCCCAGCAATTCCACCTCTGAGCATGTAATGGGGAGGGCAGGAAAATACCAACTTGAGAAGATTATATGCAGACCCAGTCACTGAGCTGCCGCCAAAAATGTCTCAGCAGCCTCCCTCTCAAGCTACCGTGCTTCCTTCCGCTGCCTGCCGCCTTCAGCAAGCCAGTTTCCTCTATGAAAATAATCGTGTCCTTGGTCAGCTATGCAGAACCTCTGGGGCGTGAGAGGCTGGCGACAAGGGCATGATGTGGGATTTTGGTTACCTGGAGCCCCGGATGGACGAACTGACCCAGGATGAAAAAGGCACCGGGTCCTGCGCACCTGTGGGCGGTGTGCTTCTGGTGCACGCGCACACGTGTCCACACTCAGGTGTGCCAGGTGCCTTTGAAGCTTCAGCTCCACCAAACAGGTGGCAAAACATACAGTGGTCGGGCTGCCTTCCAGTCCAGCCGGCAACAGAATCACAGCCACAGAGCCAGAACCAGAACCATCTGGCCCAGACCGCCAGATCCGGTGACTAAACACAGAGGGGCAATTGAATCTGAATTTCAGATAAACATGATTTTAAAGGCTGTTTCTCTCCCGCAGTTTTGGGACATATTTATCTAAGAATTTGGTTACCCAGCTGACATTCCAGGACACGCCAAGTGGCCTCGGGCTGCGCTGCTGGGCGTGTCTTGCCCACACCCCCCAGTCCCGAGCTGCACCCATCCGCCCCCAGCCGCGGGGAGGTGACAGAAAACCAACCTTCGGTATGTGTGAAAGTCACTCAGCAGCTGACTGGCAAACCAGGGCAAGCAGAGGTAGGTCTCCGTGGCACAGGCACCTTCTCAGGGTCACCCCTCCTCACGTCGGAATGGCCCTGGCCCCAGCCTGCCGACAGCCAGGGAGGCATGCCCTCCTCTCTTCAGACCTGGGATGCATCGCAACCTGGTCCAACTCGCGTCAGCCCTCTCAGCACTGGGCCGGAGGCTGGAGGCCTCGCCTCGCACGAGGATTCCCGAGGGACCGTTTCAGGACACCCGTGGACCACGTGCTTCTGGCGCATGCGCACACACGCACACGTGCCCATGCGCAGGTGTGCCAAGTTAGGGGCTGCAGCTCTTCCTGCAGAAGGGATGGAGGGGTCTCTACTTGGTCAGCTGCAGAAGCAGGAGCCCAGAGCCCCGCTACTAAGTCTTCACAGTGCTCTGACAACACTGGGTCAGGAACCGAGTTCCTCAGTGCCCCGGATGTCACCAGCAGTCCTGGACGTTGGGGGGAGGGAAGGCGTGTCCCCCCATGCGCAGCCTTCACCAGGTGCATCCCAGCAATGGAGCTTAGCTTGCCCCTGCTGACCAACCCAGCCATCCCTCTGTAATTCAACCATGACCCAAAACAGGGCCATGAAATGGTAAAAATATGGGTCTCGGGTCTCCCCGAACTTTTGGAAGGCAGAACAGGCACCTTTCACATTTTGGAAAAATGAACTATATTAATGTCTAATCTGATAATGGCTTCCTCAGATGCCTTTACTTTTCCACTTAAGATGTTAAGGTATACATTTCACACCAGATCTTTGTGCATCGTCAACAGTAACGAACTATTAGACACTAATTGCTTTGGGCTGTAGCCACCTCTCCAAACAGACAAAGTTCTCCATTTGCAGAATTTAAACCATACCAGAGCAATTTGTGTTCCTTAATAGCTACAAATTTGTTAGCTTGACTCAGAACCAGCCAAACCCGAGGAGCTATTATGTAAATATAGATAATGCAGCTCCAAAGATGGAAATGAACGCACAGATCTCCAGAACAGTGTTCTTTTTTTATGATGAGGTTTCTAATGGGGAGCCTTTGAAAGCCTGTGAGGAGGCACAAAGAGCCCTTTGGGACATTTTCCTGGTGCCCTGGTGGTTGTCTCTGAGTCTGAAGAAGCCCTTTAGTTTCCTTAGAGGCAGGAAGAAAACAGAATGAAGACCTCCTTCTCTGAAGCCCCAAAGCTGAATATGGGCAGAGTGGCTTTAGTGCTGCTTGTAAGTCTCTCTACTTTCAAATGGCCAGTTCCGCTTGAAAACAAGAGTACTGTTTTCTATCTTGTATTGAAATCAGTGTCACTAAAAGTCACATTTACTCTCCATTACTGCAGGGATTTGCAGGTTTTGGGAACTCTGGGCAAGGACATTCTACTTGTCTTGCATGAAGGGTCTTCCTAATGCTCGCATTTTATGGAAGTCACCGAGATCCACAGAAAGGAAATATTCATCCAATTAAAGCAGTGGCAGGTTACGGGACACTCAGGCAACTGTCCTACCCCCCACTATGGGGGGACTGGTCTTTTCCTGACTATATAAGACGATGGAATTAACCTTTTTTGAGTGTGTGCTGGGCTTTGGTTATTGAGCAAAGTGCTGAAAGGAAACGGTGATGGGGAAGATGTGACCTTGAACTTCATGAGGTTTCCAATCCAGTGTGAGCATCTGACATGGACAGATAGTAACAACATAAGGCAGAATGGGAAAGAATAGTGGTCTTTTTTGACTTTTCTACTTGCCACAGAGCCTTTTCATGGGCATTTTGTTCTGCTTGGCTTTGTCTTTCCTCTGCACCTGGTGAACTCCTACTCACCCGTCCCTGCCCAACATCACTTCCTCAAGAAAGTCTCTTCCATGTTCTGGGAAGGGTCAGTAACTCTCCTAAACAATCTCCTTCTTCTCAATTCCTTCACCACACTGAAGATTCCTGGAAGGTTGCAGAGTATCCTTATTGCTCACATGATACAAATGTAACATAAATTACATTTGTATGTAAATTACATTTGTATGTACTACAAACGGTACATACATTCGTATATAATTTATGTAAAATACATTTGTATGTAATTTATGTATGTAATTACATTTGCAATTTACATACAAATGCATGGTAAATTCTGTGTCTTGACACTCAAACCATGGGTTTGAACTCCCACTTTCAGGTGGAGTTCAGGTCAACACACACCATAAATGCAAGGTATCAATGACGATAGCCCAACGCTGTAAATGCATTTCCTTGTCCTTATGATTTTTTGTGTAACAATTCTCTCTAGCTGACTTTACACGGAGGCACACGGAGTGTTGTCTGTTATCAGCAAATGTGCCAGTGAATAGCAGGTTACTAGCAGTCAAGTTTTAGGGGGAGTCAAAAGTTATAAGCAGAACTTCGATGGCACGGGGCTTCAGGACCCCAGACTCTATGCTTTTCAAGGGTCAAGAGTATGTAAACACTGAGTAAAGGTGTGCACGAATGGCTGCTGACGTCACTGGTCTCAAAGGAGAGGGACAATCTTCTGGGCTCACTGCCCTGTGCATTGCAGGCTACGTAGCATCCTTCTGAGGGCCACAGCCCATGCCAGGGAGACAACCAGAGCTCCCCACCCACTTCCAGAGTCCCCTCCCCCACCCCAGGAGTGAGCGTCCACTCTCAAGCTCCCCTAATCCAGATGCCTGAGAACTGGCTGCAGCCTGGGGGAAGCAGTGTGGCCCCATCTCATCATCCTTTCTTCTGTAGTTCTTTGTATGCACTGGCATAGGCAGGGGACTGGGGAGCCCCAAGGAGGCACAAAACCTGATTCTTTCTGTGCCTTCATGGGCTTGTCTAGGATACAGCATTGGCCTCTGGGAGGGTCATCCATGTTTAGATGGGTAGGGGCTTTGCACTAATGCTGCATGGTCGAGCCAGAAGGTGGAATTGGGGGTCAGGGCAGGAGGGCTTGTCTTTGGGCAGACAGCTGGTGCGTTGCAAAGAGGCTCCTGATGGTTCAATTTCATGTACACTTTCCTCTGTCAGCCCAACTCAGATGAAGCAGAAGGCATATTTATTAGATTTGGAGATGAGAACAAAGGAGATGGATTAACAGTGTAACAGGCTGCAAGGATGGCTGGAGAACCAACCGGATAAATCAAATGAATTAGTTTTATAAACTCCCTGTTCCCACAAATACAGGACAAAGGAAACAGAGCTTAAAAGAAATACATAGGAAGAAGAGGAATGCCTGCAAAGTTTAGGTACCACACCAGCAATGGGAGATGGTGGCCATAAAGTGAACACAATCATTGGCTGTATTAAGTAAGGTATTGGGCCCAGATAGTGAGGGTACAGTCCTGCTGGAGAGGCAGTTTTTCTTGAGCTACATATCACACTAATATTATCATCGTTCCTTCCCCATAACTGATGTCCCTCCCACCCTGAGAACATCTTGCTGACACTACTACTTAAGATATTTCAGAGGAACTGGGATAAAGCCAGTGGCAGGGGAATGACCTTCTTAATCAGCTGTCCTTTTGAGTCTCAGCTCAACACTGTTTAGCTGAGTGGCCCGGGTCAAGTTAAGTCACCTTTCTGGGTCTCTGTCCCCTCATCTGTGATAATGAGGAGACTATGTAGTCTAAGGTAGGTCCTCAATTACCTGAGGTCCCTTCCCTATAATTTCCAAGATAGGCATCGTTTTATTTCTTCTTTCTTTTTCAACTACATTTGATAAATGCTTAAAACACTCTACAGAGTGAAAACAAGGATCTTGTTACCAATCCCAATTAGATATGACAAAAGCCCCATAAATCTCCGGGAGTATGTTGCAGGGAATTGAAAGCGAGCATGTATGGCGAGGACTTTCCAGCGCTCCTCTCATTCCTTCAGCCTGCTTAGTGGTGTGTGTCTATCAATAATTGGTCTGTTATCGATTTCCTAACCCTGAATGGCACAGCTAATAGTTTCCATTTTTCCAAGCCAGAAGTACATGGTGAAGTCAGGGTGCTCTGAAAGATGGCTCCTTGGTGCATTATTCGGGAGCAGGTTAATCCAAAGCTCCAGTGACCTATACAGAATTTGGGTGTCTCTGGATGTTGACAATAGAATAGACTATTGGTTTCTCTCCCACCCTCGCATTGTTTAATTAAACAAATCACGGTCCCTGAGTGTGTTCTGGTTCCTGGGTGGTCTCTTACCTACAAACAGCTAAACAGGAAGACCCAAGCCATGCACCCCCCCCCCCCCCAGCACTGTGCACGTGGCAGCCGGTGGCTCCCTGACAACATGGAGTGGAATTTCATCTTCCACTTCCTGTGTAAGACTAATTCCATTCAAACCTTTATTGCAGAGAGAACAGGAACATGTGACCCGATTGAACCTAATGTTAAATCTGATGGGGCCATGGAGTACCCACATTTGATATTCTCAGCAGTAGCCATGCTTCGGTGAGCCTGGTCGCTATGCCAAGAATTTTAAACAGCATTTACGAACAATTGAAATTGAAAAAAAATATGGAAGCTACAGGAGAAGTTGCAAAAACAGAACAGTGACCACCATATCCAATACCCCTTCCCGAGGGCCAGTATGTGCTGAGCAGTCACATCCTCCCTTGAATCTGCCCAAGAAGCCTCCTTCCCCCTCTGAGTTGGGAAGTGCTGCAGTCTTGGACCCCGAACCTTCAACACACTGGCCTGTGTTCCCTGAAACACAGACCTCGTCATCTATATATAATCAGCGCACCGATAAAGCATAATCAGCCAGTACTAGTACATCAAAACAACCCATATTCCACTCTCCAACATTCTGCTGGGCAGTGCTTTTTCTTTCAAAGCAGGACCCCATCTAGGGTCACTTATGGCATTGCAGAGTTGTGCTCAATAGCACTTTAATGGGACAACAGCAAGTGCTTACTGAAGTTTCTTGATGTTTTCCGGAGTCAATGCTTGGGGAGCCTCAACTAGGAAACAGTCATCTGACCCAACCTTACCTAACTCCGCCACAGCCTTACCTAGCTCTCCCCAACCTTGCCTCCCATGCAACAGGTCACAACCCAGTGCCTGCCCTCGGTGTAGCTTTTCTCCGGTGGTGGCATATCCTCCCTGCAGCTCATGACGACCTAGGGGAAGGTCTCTAGGGGAAGGATGACCTTGGCCTCTTGGCTCACGGGGCCTTGCAGTCTTACCACAGAGATGAATGAGAGGCCTGCTCCTTTGCACAAAGGCCAGGCCTTGCCAGGGTGCTTGGGCATGCACATCTGAGCAGGGCGGGCACTTGCAAGCATTTGTACCTTAGGTTGACTGGAGCTTGGGATGGTGCTTCCAAGTCCCTTGCAGATGCCTCTCGTGTTCTGCCCTGCAGGGCATCCACGTGTGCCTGCTGAAGTTGCAGGGTGGGAGTCCCTGGCCTTTGTCCCAGGCATCTGGGTATCTTCCACCCTCAACCAGCCTCTGCTCCTCTCTCCCCCCTCTACCCCAACAGCTCTGTAGACCGCCCCCCCCCCCAGTGTCTATAAAACACTCAGAGATGCTTTAAGGTTCTGAGAAACATGTTCACCCGCACAAGTCCACCACAGCCATGTGATGTGCTGGGATAGTGCAACATCCCTTTAAGGAAAGCCCTGCTTATTCAAACTACCGTCAGTGACTTGTCACTGCCTGTGCCAATCACTCCTCAGTGACACAAGCTCAGGCCCTGCTGGTCCTTCCTGCTTCTGCTTATCTCGGAGATCAGCAGGGCAAGCTGCAGAGAGTGAGCTCATGGACAAAAAGTACTTTACCCATTTAGAGAAGGAAAAATCGGCTTTTTGTGAGGTCCCGAGGTCACCTCACGTCGCCGACACAGGAAGATGACCACAGCAGATGGACTGAGGTGCTGGCTCGTGGAGAAACATTCAGAAACAAGGGCTGCTGGGTTTTGTTTCAGGTCTACACCCTCGTCTGAGCTTCACCACCATGCAGAGAGCAGCCAAGCAGATGTCGCCACCCCACACGCTGTGGCACTTTGTCCTCAGTGCTATCACACCCCCAAAGCCCACCGTCTGGCTTGAGAACTCTGTGCCTGCAGCCTCCTGCAGGTGATGGGTCATTAAACTGGTTCTTCTCACCGGGGCCGGTGGCAGGGTGACTGGTACCCGTGCCACTGGGGCTACAGCGGGGAACCCGTACCTCTGTAGGCAGAACTGGGGAGCTCAGGCTTCATACACATCAGGCGACAGATGTGTATTCAGTCCACTTCTGTGACCACACCAGTGGCTGGATTCTGGTCTTGGAGGCAGAGTTCATGCCCTTGACACAATGGTAGAAAAAAAGTTCACATTTCATGATTAGTGAAAAGTTTAACCACAAAAATGATAGTATAGCTCAACTTGGGAATGAAACAAACAAAATAACCCCCAAAAGAACATTTAAACAAAGGACAAGTATTTAGAACAGGACACCCCAAACTTTAACAGTGGTTACCTTGGAGTAGTGGAATGGGCTGTTTTTAATTGCTTTTGCTGTTCTATATTTTCTAAATTACATTTAATAATATAGGAACCATACTATTTCTTTCTTTTGGGGGGGGAGGGGAGACTAGTTCTCACTATGTTGCTGCCCAGAGTTGTCTTGAACCCGTGGACTCAAGTGATTCCTAGCTTCAGCCTCCCAGGTAGCTGGAATTACAGGCACGTGCCACTGCATCGGCTTAGAAACCGTACTATTTAAAAATGGAAACGAGTTGTCATTACTCACGAAAAGAAGATGAGAGAGCTGTGGGTGAAATATACTTTTACAAAGCATGGTGGTAAAGGTAACTTTTCTACTTCAGTCTGGAATCACCTAGTCTTTCTCAAAACTAGAGGATAATCTAATTCTAAGAGTGAAACCAGGTGAAAAAAAAGCACCGAAATTTAATACCGAGAGGGGCCGACGTTCAGCTCACACTGACTGGGTTCTTCCACCCTGCACGCACACCTGCAAGACAACCAAGGAAACAAGAATAAGATTTCTTCAACTTAGGAGACAAGAATAAAATTTAGTCAACAATCCAGGAGAAACAAGAGTCACTGAGGCCGCAGGTCACCTGATATCTTACCCCAGTGACTGTCTCAAAGGCTTAACTAAAGGTCCCACTTCCAAGATGGCATCTTCTTGCCTCCAGACCTGAAACAAGCGTTCCAGACAAAGAAGCATGTTTCTAGGACAACGACTCACCGCTCCCTATCTCTGGGAGACACACAGATTCCAATTTTCCAGTAAGCTCAGATCCTAGTTTCCAAACCAAAGGCCTGTATTTGAGTGTTGCCAAATCCCAGGGTGGCCGGCCTCCGGAATGGCCCCCCGCTTTGGGACTGAACCCTGGAATCACACTTTGGGGCTGAACGCTGAAATGGTGTGCGCTCTCCCTCGCTTCTACATGGCTTTTTAGTCTTTTCTCAGAGTCTTCACCCACACTGCTCTTTTCCTTACCCTCAAGGCATGTATCATCTGGGCTGTTTCTCCTTACTGGCGCCCCTTCCCAGGGGTACCACCTGTCTTTGACTTTCAGCCCTGTTATAAGAGGTCAGGCATCAACACTTCCACCAGCTGTCAGGGGTCATCAGCTGAGGCCCGGACTGGTGGTACCAGCCAGTGATCTCTGGAAGTCAGAGAGCTCCGGCCTTTGTCCTGTCCTGCGTCCTGCGCTTTGCTGAGTATTTATTACACAATAAGTTGAATGCAGCCACTGAAAATATTCATGCAAATATCTTCATTAGTAAAATCATGCAATTAACCTGAAGTATGTGCTAAATGAAGCAGCCAAATTGTTGCATATTTCCCCAGCTCTTAATTATAATTTTGGTAATCAATTTTTCTCCTGATTACCAAAAAGAAAAAAAAAATCTTCAGCACACGCCTGATCTGAGGATGCGTTGGAACGTGAGATAAAACCTGACCCGTTTTAGCGAAGAAGGCCATTAACCTTTCCCGTGTTTTTGTTCATCGCAGGCATTTCCTGCTAATGCTCATTGCTGAAGATGATTGGATTTTAACAAGAGCTTTTTGGATCAAGCGCCAGCCCTTCCTGAACTATACATTTTGCAAGCGCCACCGTCATTAAAGGTTACCAGCACTTCCATTATCATCTTCCCTGCGCTGATTTCTTAAATGGCTTTTGACTGCAGTGTAAGAATGTTCCCTAAGTGGAAACTGACATCCAAACTCACACCCTGGGGACTCAGGTGGCCAAGAAGCATAGCAACCGCATGGAAACCTGGGTGAGGAGTGTGGTGAGGGCCCTATATAGGGTTCCCCCTTTCCCCCACCCGGCAGGGGATGTGAAGCTGGACAGACCACACAGGATAGCATGTCACAAGGAGCTATTCAGTCATGGGGTGTCTCCACGCAAGGGAGAAAGCTGAGTGCAGCAGCTAGTTCCAGCGCAGTCTCTACAATGTGTGAAAGACAACATGTATTTGGCAGTATTTATTTGGACAACTTTTAGCCTTTTAACATCTTCTTGAAACAGTTCACCTCCTAGGTCTAAAGAGGATGTTTTCAGTTTAGGCAAGGATAGCCTAGGCTAGGACAGGGTGATACTTGATGTTTCCGGCAAGATGCTGGTTTTAACCGCTTGACCCTACAGTTCCTTCCAAGATGAAGAAGTGTCAGTGAGGAGAGTAGAGTTGGGAAGAACACAAATGTGATATATATAGAAAAGCCAAGACAGGTCTGGGAGTCCAGGTTGTGCACTGCACAAAGACACACGTGAAGGGGCACCCCCTCCATTCCATTCATGGCAGAGGCACTGTAGATTGGCTTGTATGTTTAGACACCAGTTCATACCTCAGACTGGTTTCTGCTGGATGGACGTGCAGGATCCTGAGGAATCCTTAATTTCCTCAGTGTCCCCTGCTGCTCAGGGCACCCCTCTCCTGTGGACTCTGCCGGCTTTTGGAGAGAGCAGGAAACAGGCATGGAGAACCCTGTGGAGTTCTGGGGAGCCTGAGGCAGAAGTCTTCTATCCTGGCTTCTCTTTGGGATGAGGGAGGGGGCTGTCTTGGGTGATTGTGCACATATGGGGTGAAGGGGGGGAGGCAGTAAGACAGAGGGAGGAGGTCTGCAGATAAGCAGGCTCCTGGCAGGACAGAGGTGGGTCTTCCGGTTGGGCACCTGCCAAGGACAGGGAGCAGAGGACTGCCCATGGGTAGCACAGGCAGGGAACCTTGGCACCCTGGGCCTGGACAGGCAAGAGGAGGGAGCTGGATGGACTGGCTGCCCTGGGGACACACAAGGGGCACCTCAAGCGACAGGGACCTGAGGAAGAGGAGGCAGGGAGGCAACTAGAGATTGAGACCCAGTTCACCTCACTTCTCCTCCTGCCTCCCTTTGTGTTGGTGTATGTGGTGTGTGTGTGGTGTATATGTGACTCGAGTGCATTTGACATCACATGTTCTCTGCGTGTGATGCATGTGTACTGTGCACATGCACTGTGTTGTGTTTTACGTGGGCATGAATTGGTTTGGTGTGGTGTGTATGTGTGAGGGTGGGAGGGAAAACAAGAGAGGGGGAGGGGGAGTGAAGATACTCCTAACTCAGAAACTCAGCTTCTGTTAATCCCCCAAACAGAAATGATTTCAGGACTCTCATAATAGAATATTCTAAGACCACGGCAAAATATCCTATTTCTGAAAAATTGTTCAGATCAACAGCACTTGTAATGATAAATCCAGAAGTCTTTGATGAACCAGCACGAAGCAAATCATTAGAGAAACGTCACCCAGACCAAACAGACTTTGTTCTTGATGTAATTTATCACTAAGTAAGGGAAAATGTTGAAAAGCATTAATAATTGAAGCAGAAAATTTTAAAAATTATTTGATGCTCCCTTTTCATAAAGACTGGAAAAACAGTGGCCCAAGGACGTTTCCCCTTAACACAATGACAGTTTGTATTTGAAATTTAAATCCCACAGACATTCAGGAACCAGCACACATTTGGAGCCTGGCCCCATTCCAGGGTACTGCCAGTCGTCTGGTCCTTTCCGTGGGGTGCTGAGCCCACCCTGCTTTGCCCTGCCCACCTCTGTGGCCTCATCTCCCACTTCTCTTTTTCTCACTCAGCATCCACCTCACCGGTCTCCCTGTGCACAATCTAGCTTTGCAGCTGTCACAGACCTTTGCACTTCTGGTTCCCTCTGGCTAGAATGCTGCCCCACCCCCACCCAAACCCAGATATCCCAAGCACTCTCCCATTTCTTTGAGATCTAGTTCAAGTGTCACCTTAGGAATTCACTTGAGACTCATACATGTATGATATCACACATGTATATAATACATCATACATGAATATAAAGTCCACCCCATTTTCCTACCAGCACCCTCCATCCCACCACCCATCATTTTGTCTTCATCATCACCTGCACACCACGTGCTGACCACCGGGTTACTGGCTGTCTCTTGCTGCCAGAATCCAAAAGCCAAGGGCAGGGGCTTTGTTTCTTTTACAGCGGTCTCTCCAGGGCCCAGACTGTGCCAGGCACAGTAAGTGCTGGAAAAGTAGCTGTTGCAGGATGAACAGGGGGTTGCCCCAGAGGCAGGAGGAGAACTGCATAGGTTCATTTCAGATCTTTTTGTTTCGGAATTCTGCTGACTTGCCCTTGCAACATTATTTCTGAAAAGGTAAAATATACACCTTCTCCAAAGTTCGTAAGGGATGTAAGACTTACCGGCACACAGCAAATGGTAGGTCCTCCTACGGTGCCAGTCTGATAGACAAGGCATAGGAAATTTCAATTTCTCGTTCTTTCCCAAGTGAGGTTGAGCTTCTTCTTAGAGATGCAGGAGCCATCACTGATCACCCCCCCCCCCGACTGTTGCCTGCCTTGCCCATTTTTCTATTCAGCCGTCAATCTTTCTCATATTGATCCCGAGCAGCTCCTCTCATCTTAAAGGAATCAGGCCTTTGGTTATACAAATCGTTTTTCAGTTCATCAGGTCTTTTGATTGTCTCTGGCACACCTTCCCCTAAGAGGACTTTCATTCTCTCGTCAAGTGTATTGATCTCCTTTATGGCATCTAAGTTTTGTGTCACTCAGAAAAGTTTTCCTTTCTCAGCGATGGCACCAAAACGCACCTGCCTTCCATGGTCCTTTTCCTTGCTTTCCGACAACATATGCGACCACACAGACCAGGAGGAGACCTGTCCCTCTGGGTCCCGCTTAACGGGACAGGACACTTCCCTTTCCCCAGGAACCCACAATGCCTGCACCATAGAAAGTGGCACAAATCTCAGGAAGCACCTAGAATGGCTGGAGGTGTTTCTGGTGGCTTCTGTAGGGGCTGGGCACTGAGGAAACTAGGGGAGGCCCCCAGTTCTGGATGTTTCTGGACATCTCCCGATTTAGAAGACTATCAGCAATGGGAAGCTCTGCCGTAGATCACTGACAGTGCCTTGGAACTTCCATGTTGCTGTGATTCAGAGATGCCCCAATGTGCATGAAACGGGGTGCACTGGAGCTGGAGGACCTGCTAAGTCTCCTTTTGGGGGAACCTTTATGACCCCAACTTCTTCAGTATCTGCTTTGTCTCCTCTAGTTCCTCCTCAGTCTTCTGATAAAGGGGAAGTTCCTCTATTCTGTCTTCCACTTCTCACCTCCTCCCCTTGGGACCATGTCCTCTCCCCTGACCTCAGCCCTCTGTGTGCCTGTGGTTTCCTGGAATGGATGTTACTGCCATGCTTTTAAAGCCAGAGGCAGACGGAGAAGTTTAACTTGGAGGAAATGAGGAAAAAATAATTGTTTTTTTCAAAATGACTTTCAAGTTTTCACAAATGATACACAGTTATTTCTGGGGAAAAAACACACAGCACATAAAAGTGCAACTTTCCCTGAAGAATCGCCTTGATCAGGAATTGGTCTCTGTTACATGTGTATAAAACCCACTAGTGTTTTATTGAAAACAGGAATGTTACAATACAGACTAATTTTAATGAAAAGGCATTTGATTTCACTCATACACACATACATGTTTACTACTCCTGAAAAGTTAGGAGAGAAGCATATAAATAGTGATGCTGAGGTCATTAACTTTTCCTTAGATCCTACATTTTAACTAGAGATAGTATTTGTTGACTTTCTGGCATGAAAAATGAGAAAACTGACCCATTTATTTTCCCTTTGTTCTATCCTCCCCACTCACCCCAGGAAATCATTTTTAAATAGAAAACTAGGTTTTATGGTAGTTGATTAACCAAATGTTTCTGCCTTACATATAAATCCGCAAAATGTAACTACTGGCTGAATTTAAAATATCGAAAATCTGGGGAGTCAAGCAAATTAGATAATTACAATTGTGACACTTGAATCAATTAATCTGCTTTGTCTCCTCAGCTCTTCTTACAGCTGAAATCCGAGAAGACGTGAACACAATTCAATGGCTTTGAAGGTTTTCTTTTTCCCTTCTGGTTTTGCCTCGGGAGTAAGAAGAACTTAATACCAGTGGAAAATTAAGATTTCTGTTATACATGATAAAGATAGACGAAAGAATTCCACAGGGTTCAAATGGTGGTCTGTGTTCCCAAATGGTCTTTTTATCTGTGGCCAGGGAGGGGGAGACAGCAACCTCACTTATAACTAAGATAACCAATGTGAGTGTCACTTCCCGAGACGCATTAATGGATGGTTTAGTTTTGAAAGCAATCAGGGGACCTGGATCTGAAATATGGATGCTCCTTCACAATCCGCAGAAAAGACATGACAAGTCGTCCTAATACGATTAGGAGATTACAACATCTGATCACATTTCTCTAAGCACGCTGCCTATGAAATCAACAATTAAAGAGCCGGTGGTTAGAGCACAATGCCCCAACTCTGAGGAATCAATCCATCCTGCAGAACAAAAGGGCTGCAGCCCTCAAATTTCCATTCATTTATTCATTCATTCATTCATCCACCCATTCACTCATTCATTCATTCAATTATTTCTTTTGGTCATGGACACATTCATTGAACAAAAATTTACAGCATTTACTAGTGCCAGCCTGTACCAGGAAGGCAGGCAATGATGGTAAAGGGAGTGTTGCCTGGGCAGCTGGGCACCCCAATACTTAGTACTGAAACTTGGTTTGAAACACCACTGTTATCACTCACGCTTGGTGGGCTGCAGCCTCACTGGCTCTCAGGGGCTTTGTTGAAGGATGGCCAGCTGGGCTGGGCATCCTTACAGCTCTCACTCACTTCATGGGGGGCAGTTCTGGGGGCCAGTGGGGTGCCTGAGTACCCTCTAGGAGAAGGGCAGGTCAGACTAAGCAGGTCACACTGGCTTTGGCAGTGGACAGCATTTGGCCAGATTGAAATGGCAGAGACTCTGCAGCAGGAGTTGGGAGCTGCTAGTGTGTCTCGTCTGAAGAGGCCCACACTCAAGGGGAGGGGACACACCTGTGTGTGAGGGGAGGGCAACATCACACCCCTGAGGGGCCAGTCTCCAGGACAGACAGGCTTGCTAGTCACCCTGTGAAGGTGGGCGGGGTTCTGCCACGCAGCTGAAGGACTGGCCTTAGCAACGGTGACATCAGCTCATGTACCACCTGCCCAGCTCTGCTCAGACAGTTTGGAAGGAGGAACAACAACCACAGCACATAGTAGCATGCACCCTGTTTGTAACAGCAAGAAACAGAAGCACAAACTTGCCACAGAACCCGCAGGTCTAGGAGACAGATGATGCCAGATAAGGGGGACACGGGAAGTCCAGCCGTCTCTGCCGAGCCTGTTCACGCTATTCTGCGGGAAAGGGCTACTTCAGAGTGCCACACCAGTGACGTGGAGTGTGAAAGTGTGTGTGGCAAAGGGTGTGTGTGTCAGCTGACTAGTCCTGTTGGGGGGTTTACAGGAGCCTCTCCACAGCAGGGATGTCCAAACCCTCATGGAAAGGGGCCAGGAGGGAGGAGGAAGGGAGGAGAGTAAGGGAAGACTGGTACCCTGAGCGCAGTCATCACAACTGACACCAGAGTGAGGTCTGGCCAGTGAGGTGGTCCTGCAGGACACGGAGGGGGGGCTCTCCTTGTTCACCTGGCCTTAGCAAAGTAGCATCCAGGTGTGCAAGAGAGTTGCACTGTTTCAAACACCAAGAATGCAACCCCCAGAGCAGATGCCCAGTGGGAAATCAAGGGGGTCAGTTCACACCTGAGCCACTTCTCTGCTGAGCTGACTTCATCCACCTGAACACGGAGCCAAAGAGCAGAGGTGCCAGCGCCATCCAACCGAATTCAAACTGGATTCATTTTCAGCGCCCGCTTCCCTCTCAACAGCACATCTGGCTGACCACTGCCCGCGCTGACTGCCCAGCTGAGTCTCTGAATGCTCGGGTACCATCGGGCGACGAAATCTGCGTGGGCTTTGGGGGTTTTATAATCTCCTACTGCGGCCAATGCTACCAGAACATCTTTGTGCTTGTCTCTGTAGCAAGAGCTTCTGCTGCTAAGAATGGAATGGTTCCACTCTAAGCAGTTTAATAGTTACCCTTGCAGTGTCTCCCATGAAGACTGCAGCATTTGTCTTCACATGATGAAAGCTTCCATACCTCTGCCAGTACCTGCGCTCATCAATCATTAAAACTGTTTATCTGGAAGGCAACCTCCCAAACCCACTCAACAATGAAAAGACAAAACAACAAAACAAAAAAACCCACAGTGGAAAAACAAAAGCTCTGTCCTCCCGGAGTCGGCCTGCGCTGGGATCGCCCTAGTTTCTAGCTCAGCTCTGATCAGTTCTGAAGGGGTCAGCTGCTAAGACACCAGCTCACATTTCAGGAGAACGTGCTGTGAGCGCCTGCCCAGTTTACTCTAAGTTTGTAGATAAGATGAGGGTTAAACTGCTTCAAAGTGAAGTCCAAGGGGTAAAGACGATGATGGCTCTGAACGATGTCAGAGAATGGCTGGGAGCCATCTCCAAGCTTCCCAGCTAGCAGGGGACCACCTGAACACACACAGGCCTGAGGCTGGTTCTGGGGATTCGTTACAGAATTCCTTTCGGGATAATCACACAGAAGGGCAGGGCAGCTTTCCTTCTGAGCTGAGTAAAGGGGAACCTGTTTGCTCCTGTATTCAGCCCCAGAAGCCCTAGCAGCCATTTTGGTAAATGAAGGCATTATGATTTTCAGGAGTTGTTTGGGAAGAGAGTGAGTCAGCAGGAGTGCAGATGGGAAAGCACATGAAAGCCAAAGCCAGCTTCTAACCGGAGCTGGCGTAATAACAGCCATTATGTTTGCCTTGCTACCTAGACATTTGTATTTGAAATCTAATCAAGCTGAAGTCTTAAGTGGCCTCGTTTTATTAAATATGGAATTGACTGAATGCAATTTTTTCTTTAAAAATTCCTCCAAATTGAGCTGAATTGATTCAAAGTGCTCAGAAATGAAGCATTTGGCGAAGTCACTGGCAAGGCTAGAATAGATCCCGGGTCAACTGGTCACTATTCTCATGGAATTTCACCTCTTATTACCTGAGGGGAAGGCAAACACCTCTTCCTGACGGCTCACATTTATGAGAATATTATTTCCGTGGTTGGGGGGGGGTGACTCCCAGGAAACAGGATGTAGGAAAACACCCACGTGATGCTTAACCTATGCAATACATTTCCTCTGGGACCAAGGTCGCCAACCCAGCAAAGAATCTACAGATGCCACCTCTCAAATGCACGGCCACTCAGCCACGTCTCAGCGTTCCTCGAAGCCACCATCACTTTTCGTCCAGAAATGCAAGACGCTCTGGGCGGGGGGGCCTCGGCATTCACTCCAGCTTGGGGTGGGTGTGCTGGGGTGCCAATCCAGCCACCCCTCCCTCCTTACTTAGAAAGACCACCCCGTCCCTCAGAGTGACCCCATCACCTGCCCCGGGGCAGATTTTCATCAGTCATTAGGGGTCCCCAGTCTGTGGTGAATGGCGGGGAGCAAACATTCCTCCCCGTCTGCAATGGGGCACGCGGAGGAAGCCGGAGGAGCTTCCGGGAACAGTTTCCTGGTGTCGCTTCCTTCCCCCCAGACATTGCTGCATCTGGATGGAATAGGCCCCCATCGTGCCAGCAGCAATAGGAGGCAGCCAGCACCTGGCGGCTAGAACCGGCGGCCAGCACCGGACGTGATTCAGAGACCACGGAGTTAAAGAGACTTGGTCTGGAGACCAGATGGAGCTGAGCCACGTCTTGGTTGCTCCATGAAAAGATGCCGATCTCCCTCCCTGCTGACAGCAGTGGGAGCCTGGGTTTCTGCGACCGCCAGAAGAGCACCTAATAGTAACAGAACCCGAGGTGACTCCACCACAACCCCAGCTGGGGCCAGCAACCTGTCAGGGTCAGCCACCAGTCACGTGGAGACATGGGCGTGCTGCCTCCTCGCGCGTTCCCAGCAGAGGCCAAGACACCACAGCACCGCAGACTTTCCTGCTAGGGACCCTCTGGGCCCCTGACCACACAGTCTGGAGACCCTGATGACCACCAGGTTGGGGCACATGACATGCTTCTGCCAATGGGAAGTGAGGGGTGGATAATGCAGGCTGGGCCCATGGCATGCTTCGGCCAATGGGAGGGAGGGAAACCGGCTTGGGGTGGTGATCCAGGGAGGCTGCCTGCCTCTCGGGCACCTGAAGGGCTGAGCGGGGAGTCAGCAGCATTGTTCACTGGAACTCTGCCACCCTCACTTCCCTGAGGTTCGTTTCTCCTTATAACAAATGCCCCATCCTGTCTGTATGGCCTGGTGGCTACTGAGACATCACTGAAAAACCTGCTTGGCCGGGGTGTCAGCAGATGCCACTGGGGAGAAGTGCTGAAAAGAATACCCACTTTCCACAGCAGCGAATCCTCAACCACTACCTGGCTTGGGGCTCCGTCCTGAACCCGGGCCCTGGCATCTCTCCTCCTTGGCAGAGGCTACTCACCATGCACCCTTGCAATGGCTTCCATGCTTCCATGTGGAGGAATGGGGCTGGAGCGGTGAGGGGGAGAGACAAGTCACCTGGTGCCTACCAGGCTGGTGACACCCCACTCCAAGGAGCTGTGTCTTCCTACCAGGAGGGGTCATGTTCTGAGTATCACACGTTGAAACGCTGAGCCCCACCTTTTGATACAAAGAGGCTCTAGCAAGGATGTCAGAGTTGCTATTTTCTGCTTCTATAAAGAAGATGAAGCATGCTTTTACGCAAACAAGATTTGCTGATCTCTAGTGCCTTCCCTGCTGTTTATTCACCACCGTTTGGAAAATTAGAATTTCTGTTTAAACAAAAGATTTTCTTCTCATCATCTATTTATGGCTGACATTGCAAAAGTCATTTTATAACCTGAATCGAAGAGTTGAGAAGTGCAACATGAGAGAGAAGGGCAGAAGGGAAGAGAAGGGTCACAGAAGCGAGGGGGGAATTAAGATGGGTGTTTAGTTGTCCTTTTTATCTAGACACATCCCAAGAGTCCTGGAGGGAGACAGGGTGAAGGGGCTGCCTTACAGCTATTCCTTACACTCCTGGTTCTACTTCACGCCAGCATCTACCAGGTGCCAAAGCAGTCATCTTTGGGAGAAACTGCCCTCATCCTTGGCTCTCGAACAGGCTGCCTCATGCAAGGAGACCGAGAGGGAGTGGGCTGTGGCTATAAATTCTGGAGGCAGCTGGCCTGAACTAAATCCTGACTTTCCACCTACAAGTCGTACAACCCTCTGGGCCCTTCCTTCCTCAGCTGTAGCCAAGTGGACAATAATTGCACCCACCTCATCGGGCTGTCAGAGGAATGAGAGTATTGTGAGGTCCTTAGGCTGATGTCTGGCACAGCATGTTTTGTTAAGTAAAGCCACTCCTCCCCTCTTTGTCCATATTTAGTTCAGATATGTGACTGTCTCCAATCACATATACAAATATTTGTATATACAAATATGTATATTTGTATATACAAATATACAAGAGCAGATCTGCCCTCTTTCCAGGCTCGTGGTGGTGCTTTTCTAAGCAATCCCATCTGTTTGTCAAATGACTTCACCCTAAGTGACTGTTACGGGCTGGCAGGATGTCTCACCTTCTGGGTAATCCTGCCTGCAAGAAGCAAAAGCTGTAGCCCGTACGCCACACTCCATGAGCGCCACCTGTGCCCTCCACAGACCAGGAACTAGGCTACATTTCATAGCCGCTTCTCAAAAATGTTGGTCTTTGCAATTTCCCTTTTGTCTCTTGAGGTCAAAACCATTTTCCTACATGTTTCCAAAAAGCATCGTAGGTTCCTAACACTTGCTGCCCAGTGAATACAAATGGCTCTGCCTACCTCGACCCACAAAGGAGCAGGACGGTTGCAAAACATCCACTCCTGCCTTGTCCTCCCAGTG
>PVHY01014685.1:11064-37967 GCA_004024945.1 Uropsilus gracilis | reverse complement strand
TCTGCCTTTTTCTTTATGGCTTGTTTCTGCTAATATGATTTCTTCTAAATGCATCCATGTTGTTATGAAGTCGTCCAATTTGTCATTTTTAATTGATGAGTAATATTCCATCGTGTATATATACCACATTTTTTTCATCCAGTCCTCTGTTTTGGGGCATTTAGGTTGTTTCCATGACCTTGCAATTATAAATTGTGCTTTCATGTGTTTATTCAGTTAATGGACATCTCTTGAACACATTCTTTGGCAGGTAGGATGTTAGGTGTTGACAGATGCAGAGAAAAATGGAGCATTTGAGCAGCTTTGGAATCATAGAGGTCTTATTTGAATTCTAGTTTTTATCAGTCCTTTTGAGATTTTAAGCCAGTTAATCTTGTGGTTTTCACAGATGAAAAGTGAAGATCACTAAAATGACTTGGGATTTCTTGTGTGGAAAACTGACTTGTGACTAGGTAGTTACAGCACGTGTCGCATGCTGTGATGTCAAGGTGTGTAGAGCTCCCACAGCTACATGGGGAAGGGGGTAGTCAGTGCCCCCAACGTGTCAGGGAAGATGCCATTGAAAACTTCACATTCTGAAGGTACCTGGGGATACCCAAAACTTGAGCATCTGTCTTTCTGGAAACGTTTAGTCCTAGTCTTTCTGAGTATGGGGATTGATCTTTCATTCATGCATATTTATGCTTCTATTCTACATTAAATTATTAATAGCTTTTGGAGGAATAGTCTATTTTTAATATGGACTAGAAGAATGTTCAGTTTGAGATATTTCCTGAGCTTGCTGTCACATACTGGGGGAAATAAATCTTCATTTTCTTCTTTTCACAAAAGATGGATGTATTTTTCCTGCAATAAAATGAAATGACTAAATAAAATCCATAAAGGATCTAGAACTTTTCATGTTACATATTTCATTTCACATTTTATGCTTTTTTTTCATTAATTTTCCTAAAGCAAGGAACTGCTACTTGAAGAGGGCCTTCCTCTAGCAAATCAGTCAGCTGATTGTATTTTGAAAAAAAAATCCTTTGTTTTTAAAGAGACTAGGTCTTGCCATGTTGCCCAAGGTAGTGCTGTACCTGTAGACTTAGGTGATCCCTAGCCTCAGTCTCCCAGGTAGCTGGGATTACAGGTGCATGCCACCACGCCTGACTATTTTTTGAGACTAGGACTCATTTTGTTGCCCGGGATGGTCTTGAACCTGCGGACTGAAGTGATCCCTGGCCTCAGCCTCCTAGTGCTGGGATTACAGGGGTGTGCCACCACACCGGACCTCAATTTTATTTCAAAGAAAACTTTTGGTGGCAGATGAAAGCAAATCTATGCATTTTTGGGAATCTTATAGTGAATAGGATGAATTGGTTTAAAGAAGGGTGAGTTTAAATAATCTATATTTGTATGCAACTGAAAGCCAGATATTTTTATTTGAAAAATGAAAAATTGTTACACTTCTAAGAATAGTTTTCATAAAAAAACCAGTAAAAACCATGGTTCAATAGGAAGCTGAGAACATTTTCGTGCATAAATTGTGTGTGTGTGTTACTAGCCAGAATAGCATTTCCTTGTTGGCTACCTGGTTCCTTTGTTATTGTTCAATGAAAGGTGACTGATTTGCATAATTAATCCAACAAGTATTGAACATATATAAACCAGATCTATCAAGTAATTCAGAAGAATATATCCAGAAATAAAATGGAGTTTGGAAAGTACTACCTCACATGAATGCAAGGGCAACTGGTTTAGCATTTTAGCATTTTGAAGTCACTTTGCAAAGTACCTGATCCAAAGAGCAGGAAGCCAGTTTTTTTTTTTTTTTAAACAAAATATAATCAACATGGGGAAAATGAATTTATTTTCATAAATTAATTCTAAATAAATATGTTCAAACAAGATACTGATCAAGGGTCTTTATTTCACTCTTAGCTATGCTGCTCACAAATCATATACAGATGAAATTAGTGAAAACTAGAAACTTCCTCTGCATCCCTGGACTTCAGGTTGCTGGGAGAATCTTCCAGAGAATCAGAAAGGTTTTTATAGGTCTCCCTAGCAGAGGTCTAATCTGCTTCTCCCTACAAGGCTATGTTTCTTTCAATATGGTTTTGTAGGTTTCATTGTTGTTTTTTGTGGGGGGCCATTAAGAACTGACTCAGGCCAGGCACGGTGGTTCATGCCTGTAAGCTTCAGCCTATGAAGTGGCCGGGGCTAGGGATCGCGGTTCAAGTCCCGCCTGGGGCCCGTAGCGAGACCTAATTCCAAAAAAATAGCTGGGCGTGGTGGCACGCGCCTGTAATCCCATCTCCCTGGGAAGCTGAGGCTGGGGATTGCTTGAGTCTGTGGTACCCCAGGCAACGAGAGCCTGCGGTTCCACGGGCAAAAATAGCGAAACCTAGTCTCAAAAAAAAAAAAAAAAAAAAAGAACTGACTCAAATCATCTTTTAAAACTATTGTTAACTGGAGGGTAATTTTAAGTTCTTTTATCATTTGTATGAAATGCCACAAGAGAAAAGCACCATTCATTATTCAGGGTAACTGGTCACCACAATCCTTAATATTTTCTTGGTGTTATTTTCCTAAAAGTCTGTTTTGGCACAGTTAACAATGACTAAAAGTTTAATTTTCACAGGAGTGCAAACTTTTTGGTGACCATTTATTTTCCATGTTTTTTTCCCCTCTTGTTTCCTATTCCATTCACTTCATAACTTGAGAGTGTGTCACTTTAATTAGGTAGAAATGTATAGATTGAAATTCATAAGAATCCACTTTGGTAGTGACCTGCACATGGTACATTATGTTGTATATAGTCTTTCATCTGCTTTGTAAGTAGTATGGGAGACCTGAACTAAATATCAATTTGCTATTACATGGAGTCCTTAAAAGAGACACATCTCTTTGGTTGTTTAGTTTTGTTTAGGATCCACCCCATCAGATTAAACACTAAATAGAAAATGGAGAACTGGACTTGGCTTAGGTTCTGCTTGGCACGACGCTTTCTTGGAAACATAGGTACTGGGCTAGCTGAGGAGTATGATCATTTGACTCCCTTGTCAGCTCAACCACCATGCACACTCCTGTGCTAACTCAAATCAACTTAAAATGAGACTAAGTCAGTGTCAGATGACAGGGAGATGTTAGGAGACTCTCTGGACTCCTTCCTAAAACAAAGCCACTCTTCCATACTCGTTGATGGAAGGAGAAGGTGTTGGGAGGAATTAACCAAGCTTGTGGCTTCCGCCTGCCTACTGTTCCTATTTGCTTACTGCTACCACTGTGCTGGTTCAGGGCTGCTGTTCTTCCTAATGCTCAACAAGCAGGCATGCAAGAGACACTTCCAGATTTCCCATAGCATAGCAGGGCACTTACACAAAAGGGAGCTGGAGTCTTTGGGGTAACAGCTTGGAAATGAACAAGGGGAGAAAGTACAGTAGCGAGCAGAGCACCTCCATGGAACTTGTTTGATCATCACAGGCCCCAGCATGCTCCATGCCACGCTCCAGTTTGGTGAAGTCTATTTCGTTTGCTCAGACTCCTCCATTGTTGTCTGGTTACCTTCTCATCCACTGGATTCCAGTTTAGGTGCGATGTCCTCCTGATTCCCTAAGTCTGTCTCAGGTTTGTTTGATGCATATGCTACAGAAGACCGACATATGTCTCTCATAGCCCTGTTTTGTGGTTACGTAATCTGTTTGACCAGGTGGGGAACTTTTGTCTTTTTTAACACTGTATCCCCAGAACCTAGAACAGTATCTGGCACACAGTAAGCTCTATATTTTTGAGTGAACAAAGGAGTCAGTGAATGAATAGGATCTGTAAAAAAGAGTCAGCTATGACATTTAGCTTTCCTTTTTCTTATGTGATATTTCCTTCACTGTAACTGTAAGGAGCTGGAGCACAAGGCTCATGGAAGGACAATGAGAGAGACTGACATAGCCAAAGAGGCTGGAACTGAATGAGTACGCATCATCCAGCCACATTTATTACATCTGCTAACCTATTTAAAGAGAGTGATAACCATAGTTTGTAGCTAGTCAAATAAGGGGAAAAAGTAGCTTAGGCAAAATCAGATTAGATAAAACATTAGTTCCTGTGCGATACGTGGGCCAGGGGATTCACTTATTAACTTGCTGTATTTTCCTAAGGAATGTTTCTTAGGGTAAATATTGGAGGAAAAGAGACACTGCTCCCACTGGAGGTCAATCACACCATTCCATCTTCAGTGTTCTGAAGACGGATAAGATAGTGAGATGAAGATTTCTTCATCCACAGCATGAGTCCTGACCAATTACTGACAGTTCCTGACATGTAACTATGTAGGACAGGTTGGGCTCTGTTTAGAATGTTGGTAGTTTTTCTCACAAAAGGTGCATATCAGCCACTGAGTTTAAGAGGTAGAGAGAAAGGACCGTGTTCTCATACTAAAAGACAATAAGGAATAGAATAGGCAGTGATGGGTGTGGTGTTGGTGGTTATGGAAACTGGGAAACTGTCCAATTCTTCATAGTTGGAACTTGAACCGAAAGAATGAATTTCCTAAATGTCAGATGTAGCTATATAAAAATATCAGGGCTCGTTAACATGGTTCCCTTGAGACAGACCTACCCATTATCAGGCAATATCTATGGGTCAACTCTTCCTTTAATAAAATAATCTAATGAAGTTGGCCTTCCTTTTCAAGATTAGGAAACAAGCTCAGAGGGATTAACGAACGCTAAGCTTGCAAAACTAATGAACAGTAGAACCGGGAGCCATTTGTACGTTCATTCATCAACCCATATTTATTGGCAGTAAATATTTTTCATCATTGGCTTTGTCTTTTTCAATAGTGATGATTATATTTCATTTAGAAGGCTGATTTTTCTACATAAAGCTATGTGGAAAAGAACATAGAAAACATATGAAATCTCACATTTTACCATCCCAAAGTGTTCAGACTTTTTTTTAAATTTAATTTTTTCTTTTTTATTTATATATAAATTTCACAACATTTTAATCCCCAGGGTTTACCCCCCTTCCCCTGCATCCTCCCCCTTTCCCTCCTGCTCAAAGTTGTGCTCTTCAGTTTGGTGCTTAGCTTGTTTTGACTTTTCCCCAAGTCTTTTGTTTACTTTTTCACTGTATCCCATATGTTAGTGAAGTCATTTGGTTTCTGTCTTTGTCTTCTTGACTTGTTTCTGCTAATATGATTCCTTCTAAGTACATCCATGTTGTTATAAAGTCATCAAATTTGCCATTTTTAATTGATGAGTAATATTCCATTGTGTATATGTACCACATTTTTTTCATCCAGTCATCTGTTTTGGGGCATTTAGGTTGCTTCCATGTCCTTGTGATTATAAATTGTGCTGCAGTAAACATCTGAGCACAGGTGTCCCTTTCAGACTTTTAAGTTCAGTTTGTTTTTATTATTATTATTATTATTATTATTAACCTGAATATCCTGTTTGTCCTTTTTCTTCTTAAAACTTTTGAATCCCCAATCTCTTACATGGTGCCTGGTACATGGTGCACATTTAATAAATAATTTATAGTGAGCAAGAGAAATCAGAAGCAGACGTCGTTTTCTGTTTATTATTAACAAAGTCTGACGCCAGGCATGGTGCCGCATGCATGTAAGCAGCAGCCTAGGAAGCCGCGGTGGGCACCGGGGATGGCAGTTCGAGTCCTGCTTGGGGCAACGTAGCGAGACCTAGTTCCAAAAAAATTGTGGGCATGGTGGTGCGCATCTGTAATCCTAGCTACCTGGGAAGCTGAGGCTGGGGATTGCTTGAGTCCGTGGTACCCTGGGGAAACGTGAGCCTGTGATTCCATTATCAAGAATAGTGAGACCTAGTCTAAACAAACAAACACCAAAGTCTGACTTTTCCTTTGTGGTCTTTTGTGAAGGACACTCCAAGAGTTCATTAGGAAGGACCTCAGTTTCTGTGTGTTTGTTATACTGACCAATGGACTAGAATTATGAGGGGGATTGAGAGTTTCTTGTCGTATAAACCTTTAAGACAGAGAATACCTTCACAGGAGATCATGAGGCTACTAGATTTATTTAATGTGTGCTTGGTTTAAAACACAAGTATCATCAACCAGCAGCGATTCAAACATGTTTTGTGTGAATTTGAACTTAACCCAGTGATTGACATTCAAGACCGTTGGAAAAATCAGGAAGCACAGGAGTGGAAGAGCCCAGAATTGATCGGATTGGAGCTGCTCTCCAAAAATGCAGAAGGCCAGAAGGTGGTGAGAAAAATGCCAGACAACAAACTGTGGAGAAAAATAAACAAGCCAAGAAAAGTCCTGTTTAGCCTTAAAAAAGGCAGATGGTGGCAGGAAGTATTCAGGGAGGGGTGATGGTGCCAAAAATCACAGAGACTATAAAATTATCCATCTGTAGCTTGGGATTTGGGCGAAAAATGAAAACTCTTTGCAAGTATTACAAGAAAGGGTGATAGCACAGAAACAGAATATTAATTGAGTGTGGATTTGTGTCAGCATGATAGAAATGTGAGATGCATCTTGCCTTTAGAATAGAAGTTTTGTTCAGTTAGCGATTGTGACCAAAATTATAAAAAGGGTTTTGTTTTACATAAAAGGAGTGAATTTGTATTAAATCTGTTCTTTTCACATTTCTGACCCAAGAAAGAATTCTCTAAAGAATGGTAACAGGTTGCTAAGGTAGCAATAATCATTTTCTTACTAAAAGAAGGTACAAATTGTTCTTTTTCTTTTTCTCTCCCTTAGAAAGGTCTTTGGAATAGGAGATAGGAAATGAGAAATTGTAATGTTGGGTTTTATGGTAAAGAATTTTAATTTTGAAAATCAAGAAAAATTATAGCAGAGAAAAACCAATCATTTGGTTTTATATTGGGGTTCTATATTATATTGGGGAAATTTAAAAAAATGTCATTATAAGTATTTAAGATATACATCATCTAAGATACAGGATTGGCAGTCATTTTAAAATAAAAGATTTCTGGAATGGAAGTGAGCATGGCAGCACATCCAGTTATAGGATTTGGGACCCAGGGAAACTTTCTAAAGGGTATCTTTTGAGGAAATCCTAGAAATGATTTCTGGAAGCTTCTGGGAACTGTTCCGAACATGCACCTGGGGCAGCTACTGGAAAGCACCTGCAGCATCCACAAAGGAAACAAGCTATTCATTGAAACACGTATAAGTCCAAAGCTTCTTGTTTATAAAGACCCATGTCCCACTGCTAGAGTTCTGAGAGAAATGGCCTTGAAAATGACCATACATCCAACTGTCCTGAAAGTTTGTTTCAAGAACTATAGAGCAAAGGACATGAAAGTCAGTTACAAGCCTATTCAGCAATATAGCAGGGAGTTCAAATATAGCAATTAGCTCTAGGACGAGTCAAGCAAGACCCCTTTTTCCAGGAGAAATAATGGGTACACTCCCTAGATTCCCCAATGATGCCTGTCCTGCACCCCTAGCTTATGTAAACCATCTTGTATTTTCATTCCAATTCAGCATATGTCCTAGTCTGAAATCCCACAGACCACTCCATTGGTCACAAATCGTGGCTCTGGCTGCTGCTAGGATCTTAACATTTACTGCCTTTCCCATTTTGGAATCCCGTGTAATTCCCACAAGCTTCTAAACCTTTTGGCTTTTCCTCTCCACAAAGGACTTATCAATGAGAGAGGCTGGGTGAAGATCACACAGTCTAACTATTTGTAATGATCCCTGTACAAGGGACTACTTTTCAGCAACCAAGAGGAACATATACCTTTCTCCTGAAGTGTATACAGAAGGCAAACTACACACTGTGCACCTGAAACCTGTATATTGTTGAAACCAATACTACTGCAATACAAGTTTTAAAAAAGGAACAAACACAAGATATACATGACATGGATATGTTTCAAAAACACATTGGGTGAGACCAAAATGACTGCCTGTTGTAGAATTCCATTTTTATGAACTCCTAGAGCTGCAAAAATAATCTGTAGTGGCAAAAGCAGATTGGTGTCTGCCTATGTGGCAGAAAGAATTAAGTGGAAAGAAGAACTGAACAAATTTTGGATATGATGGAAATGTTTTATATCTTAATTAGGGTACAGTTACCTGGGTATACAAGTTATTAACATTCATACAACTGTAATGCTGTATTATTACATATACCTGGAATTTGCTAAGAGAGCAGATCTTAAATAGTCTCTGCACAAAACAGAAAGGATTAGTTATCTAGTGGAATGGAGATGTTTGGTAATGCTATAAGAATCATGTCACAATATAGAAATGTATCAAATAATGAAATTATATACCCCAAACTTACACATATTATATATCAATTGTATCTCAAAGTTGGAGGAAAAAAGAACCCAATTTCTCTGCTTAAATTTATATTCAGAATTACTTATTCCAATTTCTTATAGTAGTGTCCAACTTAGGGAATCAAATAAAACTGGATTTTTACAAACCTTCTCTAGACCACTGAAACATATCTGCTATGTGCTTGAATATGTCTTTGAGTACATCAGATAACTCTCTTTCTGTAAAAGTAATTAATAATTTAAAATCTTGAATTACTGTTGTTGTATTTGGATTTTTAACCATACTTGTGGTTTTAACCACACTTGTATTTTAAGTTTAAATTGTGTTTTTTTTTTTTTTTTTTGTAAAGTGAAAAGATAGGAGGTGGATTGAATGGTGATGCTTCTGCCTTTGTTCTTAAGAAGGCAAAAAATAAAATATATTATGAAAATTTGCTTTGTGTTTTAAAAAAAGCCATAGTTTTCCGGACAGAGGAATAAGTTTATATACTGGGATACTTTTAAATGAATTAGATTCATGAATTCTAGATACTTTATGTAAATTATTTTATTTGATTCTCAAGGTAACATTTTAATATAGTTATTAATTTTATCTTTATTTTGTAATTGGGAAAATAAGGTCATATGAACCATGCCAATATCCTAAAGTCACACACATAATAGATAGTGGTGTGAGGATTTGCATTTAGTTCTTTGTGTCTCCCAGCTCTTCCTGTTATGCTAGTGCTTCTTAATAGGGGAAGTGGTTTTGCATCAGACTTGAATTCTGTTGTCCATTAAACTAGTTAACCTTTGCACTTGTCCAGGGGTGATGTGAAAGGTTCTGATTCCAAAAATTTAGTTGAAACTACAGCTAAAGTTTCAAAAGGCAACCAGCCAATCCACCCACCAGCCCATCAGCCCACCCACCCACTTGTTGGAAGGATCTAAACATTGCTTCTGCAAATTGCTAGTCATTGAATAGTATTTCCCTTCACTAAATAATATTTTAAACCACATATTGAGAATTTTTTTTTATCAGATATTAAATATAATTTTAGAATTTTCGTACATGGTTACATCATAATGCCAATAGCTATCTTTTCCCATCGACTTAGTGGGAAAGACTCTTCTGTATTACTAAAGTAGATGGTCTGTGTTCTGTTAAACATCTGTAATAATCAGTTTTATCCAGTGTCATTTTGATATGAAATAAATTTCAATTTAAAGGATACTAGGAATAAACTATTGTGGGGGAAGTTTACTCTTTCATTAAAATACTCATAATCTGTGACCATAAAAGAGACTGGGCTGGACTTTATTTTGTGTAAACTTTGCCAGATTTGGAATTACCTTTGTGATTTATTTCCAGGAGATCATGTCATGTAGGTCTACGTATTTGTCAATGTGATGAAAAATGACTATTTAGATCTGCCTAAGTCTTGGTGGTTTCAAGGCAGAAAACAATCGAAGTGCTAAAAGATTCTTTTAGGGTCTGCACACCTGGCCATGGCTCCTGTCAGGGGCAGAGGAGGACTTTAATCTTAATTTTGATGTCCCTTTTGTGTTGGTCAGCCAGGAATGTTTGCCTCTATTCCATTTCCCAGACTTGGCCGTTTATCCTCCCATCTGACTAGGGCCATTCTGAGATTTAAAACTTTCTGTTCTTGTCCAAGTTTGTCCAACATGTGCCTTGTGGTCCTCCCCCCCAATCTTTCCTGCTTTTCCAATAGGGACCCCGAAAGTTTCTTGTCTTCCCTCATAGTATACCATTTCCCCCAGGTAAGGACAATTGCCATTGTTAGAGAACACTCATTTAAAGTTTGACTAAGGCTAAATTTTTTTTTTTTTTTGGGGGGGGGGGCTAGGTCTTGGCTATTTTTGACCATGGAACTGTAGGCTCACATTGCCCGGGGTATCACAGACTCAAGTAATCCCCAACCTCAGCTTCCCAGGTAGTGGGGATTACAGGCATGTGCCACCATGCCCAGCTATATTTTTTTGGAACTAGGTCTTGCTATGTGCCCCAGGCGGGACTCGAACAGGAATCCCTGGCCCCAGCCGTGGCTTCTTCCTAGGCTGCTGCTTACAGGCATGTGCCACCATGCCTGGCTAAGGCTAAATATTTTGCTCACATTTTCATTCATCTTATAATCCCAATTAATTACACATCCTGATTGAAAACAAAAGTAATTTAAACAGGAAGGCTTATCTGCACATGGGGACTTTCTGAATCACGAATCCTCTATTAATTACTGGGCAGTCATACAAATTTTCCATTTTAACACATTTTCCTCTATTTGCGATTATTTTCATTTTTGTTCCAAATCTAATTTTTTTGGCCTTTTTTCATTAATAGTTTTTGCTGGAGTTTTGTCTAGTTCAGTATTTTGCAAGTGGTTCTCAGAATACTAAAAAAGGGCAAATGAGCTTGGGAAATTGTACTAAATACCACTCTTGAGGATTCAAAGTACATATTAACATAAGAAAAGATCTGAGGAGTTTTAAAATAAAAGGAAAAACTTGTGAAGTCTATTTAATGTTTTAAAGATCTTAAAAATAAAGAACTTATTTGTATAGTGAAAGACTTTTTCTTGGCATAGTTACTGATCTTTTCCTTAACACCAATTTGAGAAGTGTTAGTCCCTCTCAGTATTATTAGTCCTTTACATGAGGAGCTTTGGCGTTTATTTTTTGAAGTCATTACTTTTCTCCTTTTTAAAGAAATCTTTCGTTTTTTTAAACTTAAAAATGATTTAGTTCACTCATGTTAATATTTAAACATGAGGAAAATTAAAACTATGGTAGTCTGAGTTTGCTCTGACCATTTCTAAAGGTTTACCACTTGACAATTACACAATTGCTATTTAAAAAAATAAGATATTTAATTTTTAACTTTTTCTTTGATCACATTTTCAAGAAGTTAAAAAATTTCCAATCATATGCCTATTTTTGATATTTTATTAATTTCTAGCTTCATTATACGATTATTGAAGAATATGACCTTTTTCCTTATTATAAAATTTCACTTTTTAAAATTGAGTAAAAAATTCTTTATGGCCAGTTATGTAGTTATCCATTATGTTCATGTGTATACGGTAAGTTCTTCATCTCTAAGATTATCAGGTCATGTATATTTTGATTGATTTTATCTTAAAAAAGTCACACCTTTTTGTCCTATTTAAGGCAGGTTGATCTCTTATGTAATTGTGCCTTTTTTCTTCTTATACTATTACTGTATGTACTTTCCTTGATACATTCTTCATTTATATACTCACTAGATATTGTTAGTTTTCCAAACATCCCCACATTTTCTGGTTTCAATACTACTGACTGTATTAAAAAATTAACTTTGCATAGTTGTTTTTGGGTTTGCTTCATATGCATGTACATAATTTTTTTTAAGACTTTCATGTCATTTTATTTTTGGTATACAAACTAGATGTTATAGAATCAGTCATCATGTAGTAGGCTCTTTTCCTTTTGACAGCAAAATAAAAAAAGATTCCTATTGACTACCACAATTATGTTTGAGCTTATCATGATTTTTATCATTTATTACAATCTGCTTTTTATTCTGCAGTCTGCAATATGGCCATCTTCTTTAGTCTGAGTTTCTGTAATGATTTAAGAAGTATAGAACTCTTTCTAATTCCACTGATTATATATAATCTCTTTATTATGAAAATATAAATCCCTTTTCAACATCTGTTTGTGTTTTACATTTAACTTAGGGGTTTTTATTCTGGTTAAATACATCTACATTTTAATCTTGCTTAAAAAAATCACTATAGGTCCTTCTTTACTGCTTCTTGTCAATCTTGAATTAATCTCTTGAGTTCAAGGAATTTATGAACTCTGCTCAATATTCCTCTTATGTGCCTACAAATAGACTATCATAAACACAGGTTTATCTGATTCCTGCTTAGGAAAACAGAAAATTTGACTTGTCTATTTCTAAGTTGGAAAACAACCGCTAAGAAGTTAAAAAGCATCTAGACTAAATAAAAACTATTCATATAAAAATAATATGCTGGTTACTAAGACATGCACAATCCAGTTAAATCATGCAAAGGTCTATTTAAGAGCAAAATATTTCTTCAGAAGATCACTTAATACCAACGGAAACCAAGAAGTACTTTCATATAAATGGTCCATAATGTTCCAGGAGGAACATTTGACAGAGTTGGGAGACATTTTTTGATGGTCACACTTAGGAAGATGTGTTGATACCTGTGGAGCAGAGGTGGGAGAAGCTGCTTAACATCCTGCAATGCACAAGCAGCTTCTTGTAACAATGAATGCTCTGGGCACCACTACCTCTGTCTCCACAATTATGTCTTTAGCTTAGGTGATACCTTACAGCAAGTGGTTATGTTCAACCATAATATAATATTGATATGTCTTGCAGAACTTCTCTAGGAGAGAAGCAGAAATCTAAATACCTCTTGATGCAATGCATTTTTCTATCATGTTCTCTGTACTTTTATTTTTGTTTTCCAAATATCCTTGTTTATTTTTTCACAATATAGAATTTTTCCCCATGAGTGTGGTCACCATAGCTTCTCCACCACAGTCCTCTACCACACTGCCCTTCTCTGTGCTTGCCCTCTCCCTCCCCTCCCAGGTGTCTCAGATCTACAGTCTGCTTTCAAGGGTCAGTCTTACAGTTTGTCTTTGTCTGATCCTTTGTTTGGTTTCTCTAGATTCCACATATAAATGAAACCATCTGGTATTTCTCTTTCTCCTTTTGCCTCATTTTGCTTAGAATAAGCCCTTCCAGCTCCATCCATGTTGCTGCAAATATCACAAGTTTATCTTGTGATTGCTGGGTAGTATTCCTTTGTGTACATAGACCACCTCTTCCTGATCCACTCATCTGTTCTGGGGCATTTGGTTGTTTCCATATCTTGGTTATTGTAATTAGTGCTGCACACAGGAGTGCAGGCTTCCTTTGGATTAGTATTTTTGTCCACTTTGGTTAGATACCAAGGAATGGGATTCTGTATTTTAGAGTTCAGGATACCCCTAGTTATGTAGACTCTAAAGTCTTCAGTCAAATCAAAATAGCTGGTAATTTCTCATACAGAAAAAGATTTCAGGGAAAGTCTTTCCACCTTAGAATTGTAAAACTCTTCAGTGGCTTCACCAAAACCTTGTGTAAGCTTGCTAACACCAGTCCTTCAAGGGGGAGTTAAAGCCTCCTTTTCTGATCTGATTTTTACAAATTGGAGACTAGGTAATCGGAACAATTCTTTTTACTGCATTAGAGTGTATGTAAAGATCGCTTTTGATATGCTGTGTGACTTTTTCTGTTTAAACAGGAAGAAGGCTCAACGCAGCAGCATCCATTTGTAGTGACTGAGCATCTCAGGTGCTGGATGGCATCTGCTAGGTGGTACTTTCCTAGTTACTTAGAGAGAGTGGTATCCACCCCCACCCCCAGCCTGCCATACCAGCGACACCTAGATCTCCGTAGAATTGCAGGCTCAGCCCCAGGCCAGACTCACCTCATCTGCTTGTCAACGAGTTCTCCAGGTGATGTCTGGACGCTGTAAAGTTTCAGAATAAGCCTCTTTCACTGGTTTTGGTTGAATTTTCAGTTTTAATGGTCTAGTTTAGATGATGTTCAATTGTGGGAGCTGTCTTGTTTAAAAGTAGGACAAAGTAAAAATCTTTCATGTAGCTGAGATGGATCATTTCTTATTTATAAAGGAAATACATGCACACACATACTGGAGAAGATGAAAATAATTATAAATCAACTAACAGACTATTACACCTTTTTGTCTTCTCTTGATATGTAGGTGTCTGTCTGTATTATGGTTTTATCCTGCCTTTTGAAATATTATATCATAAACATTTTCTCAACCATTTTAGGGAGGTTTTTATAGGATGTATTGTTACTATATTTATGATGCTGTGCATAATATCCTATTTATTATGCAATAAAATTTACTTAATCATTTTATAGAGAATGATTTCAAAATTAAAAAGGAAAGGTTATTATGGGCATCAGTTAAGAACTTACAAGAGTTTTCAACTAATTTCTTTCTGAATATTAGATTCTCTAAAGAAGAGCATGTCATCCATAGAGGATGTGTACAGAATGTTATGTAGTGGTTTTATTTCCCTAACAATTCATTATTCCAGCTACACAAAATATAAGTGGATATAATACTTTTCAGTATTTTTCATGGCATTTACTCTAGCAAGAAGATAGTATTTAGGACCTTTAACATCTCAGGGTATAGTACAATACACCCATATTTTTACATTTGATTTTCTGTAGATGTGATTTCTTCTTAAAAAAAAATCATATGACTTGTAATGCATTCTGCAGTATAAAAATATTATTGTTACCAGTGAAGCAGTTACTTTAATTTTCCTTGTGATCATGCTGTTTCCTTTAACCCCTTGGTAAGATTTAACTTTTTCAATTTGGGAGCAAAGAATTGTTCCCCTAATTTCTGCCCCAAAAGAATTGCCCCCCAAATTGCTGTTCACAGGAAAAAAAAAAGGACTTAACTTTCCATCTGTCACAGGAGGTAATTTTCCCTTTGATATCACAACAGAAAGACGCCTGTTTCCCATATAGTGTGTCACATGTGCTATTAGTTTCCTGTGGGCTCTATAACAATTTACCACAAACTTAGTTGTTTAAAATAACTAATTTGTTCTTTAGAATTTCAAAGAGATGTTTAGTAAGTTCATTGGAAGCCTGAATTTTGATACTAGTTATCACTGGCTTGTAATCATGGTGTTGGTGTGGTTACTGCTCCCTTCAGGAGTCCTAGGGGAGAAGCCTGCCTTCCCTCTTCCAGTTTCTGGTGGCTGCTGTCATGTTGGTTTGTGGCTACGGTGACTTCTCCTCTGTAGTGTGTGAAATCTCAGTTATAAGCCTCATGTAATTGCAATTAGGACCACCCAGATAATCCAGGATAATCCCCATGCCAGGATTTTAAATTTAAACTGCAAAGACCCTTTGTTTTTAAATGTAACAGTCACAGGTGCCAGGAATTAGGACATAATATCTGTTTAGAGATCATTTTTCTATCTACCATACCTATCTTCACTTTCTTTTAGACAAGTCTGTCATTCTCTCTCTCTCTTCCTCTCTCACTCCCTCTCCCTCTCCCTCTCTCTCTCTCTCTCTCTCTGTCATTCTTTAAATCACTACATTCGTTAATGGTTTTTGGGATACCTCCCCTCCCCCTGATGCATCCTCTATTCACTCAGCCCCCTCTCTCTCTTTGTGGTTTATTAAATCCGTGTTAAGTCTCTTTCTTTCCTGTGGCAGTGTTCATTCGCTGGGTGAGGGACTGTGTCCTTGGGACATGGTAAATCGTGCTGGTAGATTTTCAGTCTTATCACTTCATTGGGCAGCCAGTCTGTGCTTATTTGTAGTCTGTCAATGTTTTCTTGTTGGTTTGGTTGTCTGTGCATTCCATTCTCTGTGTTGTTTTGCTGCTTCTTTGCCTTATAGATCTGGCATCTGGTTTAGTGGGCCTCGCCCCCTGTCTTTGTTGGTGAAGAAGTTTCTCCGTGGGTACAGACATCTGTGAATGGCCATTGCAGATGATCTCGTCTCCCTCCGTTTGCTGCTTTGCTGTGAGGCCGATGCCCTGACTCTGTGGTCTTCCTCTCCTGTGGAATGGTGAGGGGCACCTTGCTCTCTTAGATGGCATCTCGGAAATAGGATTTTGGCTCATTCAGCCCTGATGAGAATGTAGGTGTGACTCCGTGAGAGCTTGTCCCCATAACTGTGTTTCCGGTCCCACATGCACTGGTTCTCTTGATGTTCCATCTCTTGCCTGGTCCCTCACCTATTCTATGATGGTGTTTGTATTATCTGTGCTCTTCTTTTTCCTCCTGAGGACTAATTGGAGTGAGAGTAAAGTAGAAGAAGCCTCGTAAACCCTGCGCTCCCTCGCTGTGGCTGTGGACCTGAATGACCTCAAAGGGGCACACCTTCAACTCAACTCTCCCTGGCAAAAGGGCTTGGCTGCACCAGTCTGTGGGTCATTGGGTGGGCTTACGGCTGCCCCATGCGGCCATGTGCTAAAGCCCCGTTGGGACCCCCTATTCAGGTCCATTGTGTCATTCTTTTCTCTTAAACATGTTCTCTATTACTATATAATAAAACCTGGTGACTTTATTTTTTAAAATTATATTTATTGAACAACATTGATTCAGAGCCCTGTATATGTTTCAGGTGTATAGGGTCACCTGTGCAAATGTAGTTATCACTCAGGTTCCTTACCCAAAGCCCCAATAATCTTCAATAGTAGTCCATTGAACCCCCTCGCTCCTGTTGTCTCACTCCACTCCCCAATTCTGATAGCTTCAGCTCTGCTCAGAGATTGCATGGGTTTGTTTAGCTCTGTTCCATTGCTTTGTTTCTTCTATTCCACATATGCGTGAAACCATGTGCTATTTGTCCTTTCCCTTCTCCTTCTGCTTAAGACAATCTCCTGCAGTTCCATTCATGTCACGAATGAAAGTATTCCATCTTTTTTTTTTTTCAAATAGCTGGATGGTGTTTCATTATGTATATATACCACATCTTCATCCACTCATCTGTCATCGAGCACTTGGGTTGTTTCCATAATTTGACTATTGTGAACAGTGCTGCAGTGAACATGCATGTGACTATATACCCTCCAGTTAGTGTTTTTATACTCCTTAAATAGATATATAGAAGTGGAGTAGTTGGGACTTTTGGGAGATCGGTTTTGAGGAAACACCATACCATTTTCAACAGGGACTAGACCAGTCTACATTCTCACCAGCAGTGGTCAAGGGTTCCTATTCACCACATTCTCACCAACATGTGTTATTTCTAGCCTTATGTAGATGGACCCTTCTCACAGGTGTGAGATGGTGTCTCATTGCAGTCCTGATTTGCATTTTCCTGATGATGAGGGATGATGAGTAATTTCTCAGGTGCTGGTTTGCAATCTGTGTCTTCTTTGGAGAAATGTCCTTCTAGTTCTGTACGTTTTTTGATTATTTTACTTTATTCTTGTTGAGTTACATGAGGTTTTTATAGGTCTTGAATATTAGTCCTTTGTCAGACAAATGATGCACAAATATCTGCTTCCATTCAGTAGGGCGTCTTTTCGTATTAACGGTAACTTTTTGACTTGATATAGTTAAATTGAATTTTCCTTGTGCTTTCCTTGTCACTACCGTTTAGTTGCCAGACATATTTCCTGAAATCAATAGCTTAGAAAAAAAATTTAAGACTTTAAAACAGCAATTGTTGGATTATTTTTTTAATCTGCAGGTCAGTAAATTGGACTGACCCCAGTTCTCTAAGAAGCTGACTCTTTCCACTGTCTTCACTTAATCTGACTGTCCAGGTTGCGAATTCCCAGCAGGCCAGAGGAGACGCTACAGGGTTGTGGGCTCAAGAAGCTGTGATTTTATTTTTTTATTTAACAAGATCAAAAATTCAATTTTGCATCTTTTATTTACATTTTAAAAAAATATAATGATTTTTGATAATTTTCAGCATCTTCATTTTAATTACTTTGGAAATTTATTTTCATACAAAATTATCCACAGAATAAGTTTACTGAGTAAATATTACTTGATTTTTTTATACACACTTTAAAAAATAATTAAGCACATCAGGGTAGACAATGATGTAATTTATAATGATGCAATCAATAAAAGCAAATGAATAAAAGAAATAAAAATTAATTAAGCTTCTGTCATGTTACTGACACTTCATGTTTCTAGGGAAGGTTAAATACAGGTGTACATAATGTAAAAACAATAGTAAACAACCAAGATAAATCATAAGAAATCATAGAATCTTATTTATGCGGTGCATATGCTTTTGAGTTATTTTTCATGCTGTATTTATGACTCACAGGTAAGAAAAATTTTATGATTAACATCTAGTCCCTGGGGAAGTCTTAACCTCAGCTTGCATTAAGTCAACCACAGTTGGGAGTTGTTTTTCAGGTAATATTTATGTACCAGGATGATTTCTGATTGCTTAAAAACTAAGTAGAAATGTCAAAGAAAAGTAGAAATGTTTTTGCTGTTGCTACTGTGTATTTAAGAATGGATTAATTCTAGTCATTTTTATAATTCTAGTCATTAATTCTAGTCATTTTCCACCAGTTTTTAATAGCAACAGAAATAACATAACCTTGAGGTAGTTTTCATTAAAAAAAATATTACTGTTTGCAAGTAACCATATGTGGCCAAATGGACTGCATGTGTTGACTCAATTTCTGGAAGAAGTAATCTTAGTCATACTGCAAGACCTCCTTGTTCTCTGAGCAAAATGTCACTTTGAGAAGTTTGTTCAAAATTTTTTTTCAAGGTAGTGAAAAACAGCATGTGACAAAATAATATTAAAATATTTTTTGGGGGAGGTCTGATTTCCCAGACCTGAATACTTGTATGGGATTACAGAATGTTTAGATACATATTCTGAAGCATCCTTTTCCAGACATTTTGAAGGTAACAAATCAAAAAATATCAATTAATTTTTAAGCTACGCCATTTCTAGCACAAATTGCCAAAGGAAGATAAGAACTTTCTCAAATTCCTAATGAGTGATGATTGAAATTGTGTGATAGCAAAACATACAGATTTATGGAGTTTGAAAAAAATAAGCTTTATATGAAAGTGATTTTTTTTTGCTACTTAATATATTCCATACGAAAGCAATGAAAAATCATAATCTTGTTATTAATGCAACCTGCACCACAGAAGAAGCTGACTGTGATGGTTGCCCGTGGTCAACTGTGTGCTCTAGTCTTTTCCAAGAATCTCACCTCACCTGGAGCTTTTGTACTTCTTTCAAAGATATGCCCACTTTGGATCCCGAGATTCCTCCTTAATGAATTTCTGGTGTGCCCCTACTTTCCCCCAATCTCTTGATTTCTTGTCTTTGGAGCTCCTTTTGTTCTCCTACGGTTTGGATTTCTGCTAAGCTTTTGGAGTTGTGTTTTTCCCTGTTTGTAGCAAATCATGTTCTGGGGAGATGTCCCTGTGTCCTAGGGTCCATGTTTATACTACACCACTCAGGTTAGCTTTAGTATTTGTTTTTGTGTTTGGTGCATGCCAGTGTAGCGATGGTTTAGGCACTTTATTACTACAAATCATCTTTGCAAAACAAGGGAAAAGGGCTAGCTGAGCTGACAATCTTTCTGTATAAGAAAGGGAAAGAGAAAGTTTGAGAGCTCTGGGCCAGTCACTTCCCACTTACCATCTCTATATTTAACAGTACTGTTCTCTGTGAAGCAAGTGTTAATATCCCTATTAAGTAACAACATACAATGAATAGCAAAGGGAGTTTTTCTCACAAACACCATGCTTTTCCCACCACATCATGCTGTTTCCTTACCAGTTGGAGATATCTGAAATGGAAAGATCCCACTTTTTCCATATAATGTTATGCAATGTGAATAACTGAAATTAAGGTCTAAAGAATTTGGTATGTGGGGCAGAGATAGGTGATAGGTGATCAACTTTCAGTTAGAATATGAAGACATCAAAATATAGGAGAGTTATAAAGATTTCAGTGAGTATAGGAAGGTCCAGTGTAGGAGGAAAGACCTGAGAGAAGGATGTACGTGGAGGTCTTTACAGAGTCATGTATAGGCCTAGCCATTGCTGTGGCTAACGAAGACACAGGTGGCAAAGGTGAAGGAGACATCCCCTGCATCAGGATGGGTACCTGGAGATAAGATATGCAGGATTTGAGTTGTCTGACCCAAAGCAGAGATCCTGTGTGGTTATCCTAAATGATGTTTAACAATGGCTGTCTTATTGCTGGTCAAGGGTTTGCATCCTGCTCCATGCCATCTCTTCTGACCCCACCCAGGATTGGGGTGCTCTAAAATGTTACTTTTGTTTTGCCTAGTTCAAGCAACTGAACCTCCATAAAGCTGTCCTATCATTGTCTGGAGCCTGTATCTGATACAATTCATGCAATTCTGATTGTTAAGATGTCCAGATATATCCACAAGGCCATGGAATATTTCTTTATCCTTATTCCCTGTATCCTGCCTGCTTTTGGGATCTTCCCCTCCCCATAGATTCAGGTTGTGCAGGATTCTTCTGAGTTATGTGTGCATTATTGCCATAATGCTTTAGGAAACAAACAAATCCTTTCTCCCCAGCGTACCATATCTCCGGGGGAAAAAAAATAAAAAGGAAAACCAAACCAAACATTGTCAGGCAAACAATGTGACTCTCAGATAGTTGCCAGAGAAAAATAAGGTCAGAGAAGATAAAAAGCACTTCCAAAACATATTTTTAGGACTCAAAGAATGCAAAGCTGATGTGTGTAGCTGTTGTCCTTCCTACAGACTTGGCTGAGCACAGCTACATTCTAGTCCTTGGCCTTGGGGTGGGAGCTGGGCCTGCTGGCCATGGAGACACAGAAGGAGGCCCTGAAAATAATTGCGGATCTTTCCAGCAAAATTTTCTCAATAGAAAAAAAAAAAAACAAACCTCAGAGAATGAGATAAGAATCAGAGCCCCCAACCCCAAAAGTGAATCACCAGTTCCAGGTGATTTTTCTCATTTATCTTTAACATTCATGATCCATTCCTGATACACCCTCAGCCCCTCTAGATCTACTTGTTCTTTGTTTCCTAATTCCTTAAGTGGTACCATACCTCTCATCTCACCCTCCTCGCCATAACCCCATGACCTCCATCATAGTCCTGTACACGCTAACAGCTCCTCTAAAGTGAAGAGCCGCTGTATTTCCCCATTTCTTTCCTATTATCTTTCTGTCCCTGCAGTTCACCCTCTGGATGGGGCCAGCACATTTTTTCTGTTAATTAATATTTCTGGCTTCATAGCTCTCAACCCTGCCATGTAAGGAAAAAGCAGCCATCGCCAGTATATAAACAAAGGGGAGCAGGGCTCCATCCAGCCCAGCCTTATTTACACAGCAGGGAGACAGGATCTGCTTGCTAAGGAGCTCCGCTCCACACAGCAGCCTATCAGCCATCTTAAATGTAAATTGAATCACCTCCGACTCCTGCTAAGGCGATTTGTTTCATGCAAGCTCGCGCTTACAAGAGTACATTGGTGAGGCCTTGCTTCTTGGGTTTTAGCAGGAGCCTCTTCCTCCTTAGTCACTTTGAGTCAGTCCTCTTGACCCTATTTCATTCAGATCCTTGAAAGCTCCAGAGTTGTTACCCCAATGCAGGCTGTTTAATGGACTGGTTTCCTTTCCCTAGAGAACATCTTCCCACTCAGCCTTCTGTTCTCAGCTTAAATGTCACTTTCTCGGGTACCATCCCTCTCCTCTCATATTAACTCAAGTTCTTTCTGCTGTAGCTGTACTTTTTCCTAACTTTTCTCTCCATTTAAATGAAATACTTGTGGGATTCTCTAACATTTATACATTAACTTTCGGATGCAAAAGCGATAGCCTCAAATCGTTTACACAACCTCATGAAATGGTTTTGCACAAAACGACTTTCTGGGAGACTCAAAATGCTCATGCTTTGCTGGCCACGGAGAAAACACACCTTGGGAAATAATACTATGAAGCGAAGGAAGAAAGGATGGAAATGTGTTTGTGTTTATAAAGAGCAGATATGTCGTTCATACACTACTGGAACTTGTTATAGGTTGCTTGATTTTAGGAAATCATTATAAATATGATTTGAGATATTTACAGTTTCTGTAAGTTTTGGAAATCTGAACTATGACCCCTGTGTGTTCCTTTAGCCTCATCATTTATAGAACAGGTAGCACTAAAAATTATACACAGCTTTCAGCATATTTGTTTCTTTTTTGTGTCTTTTTTGGGGGGGTTCTTTTTTGAACACATTTAATATGCTATATACACTACTATGTGTATTCATTTTGAAGTTATGTTCCTTTTACATTTTAAGTATCTGTCTATGCCATTTTACTTCACAATCCTTGTCTTTGAGTCTTCACTTTCCTTCCTGACTTGAAGCGAAGTTCCAATTAGACTCTTGCTCCTACAACTCCACTGAAAATTGATGAAGTCACATGATAAAATCATGTGTTTTTCTTACTGGGTTCTTGTCTTTTGAAGCCGTCAAAAGCACTCCAAAGACACCTGTGAGTTAGTTGAAGGAGGCAAATTTATTTGGTGAAACAGAGACAGATAGAAAATAAAGAAAATAGAAAAGCAAGAATCTCTGGGCTGAGAAAGTTAGCCAGGGAAGGGTGAAGAGATTACCAACATGGCTTCTCCAGATATCTAATTTTATAAACTTCTTATGAATTTTCTAAGAACCCCATCAGTCTTCAGTTGTGATTGACTGAGGTCACAGAGAGGAACACTTGTTTGTTTTGCCCTTGAGCTTTTCTATGTTATGCTAAAGTCCTATCCATGCCTTGCTTCCTCAGATTCCAGGTGTGCTCTCTGAGTCTTCATATCTGGTCATGGTCTTTGATATTTATAATTATGCTAGTCCTTCCTTATTTTTCCATTTTTGGATGTTTGTTTACCTACCTAGTCTGGCCCTGGGGGGGTAGTCTGTCCCTGCATCTCATTGTCCCCTTCATCATTGTCAAGATCATAAACTCCCACAATGCTGCTAAATACAGTCATAATGGGATTAGCAGGTGATCTTGTTGATCATGCCTTGTGTCCTTCTGAAGATGAACCCTTTTCCCTTGGTTTCCAGGACTTGGTTCTTACTTCTCTTACTTCCTTGACTGTTTCTTCTCTGAGCTAACCTTCAATTTCCCAGACTTGAATATTTGGAGTATTCTGTGATTTGGTCCTTGAATCTCTTTGTCTACACACATTTTCTAGGTCAATGGTTTTCAAATCCTAATTTTAACAGCCTCATGATTATCTATGCTTCTAACGCATATCCTGTGTCTGCCCCCTGAGTGCTCTCTTTTGAACACCTTCCAGTGGGCCCAGAAAAGCTCTGGTTCTTAACCTTTGTTGATTATTTCCTCACATTGTAATGAACATTCTTAACTCAGACTGCTGGCTTCGTTCTTGTGTTCTTCTTTTGTTTTAATGTTCTTTTTCTTCAAATTAAAATATCTTGTGATGCTTTCTGAATTTCTCCGAAGTTTCCACAGTATTCTTTGGTTTTGTAACCTTGGTTATGTAGCCAACTCAGTGGTGATAATTAGTATCTGCATATCACAGATGAAAGGGTTGCTTTTGCATGGAGCCAGAATAAACACTTTTTTTGGTTAATTCAAAGGCCAGTTTTATTATGGAGGGAAGAATAAAGGACACTTGCGTAGACACAAGAGGGCAGAAAGAGTTGCTCAGAATAAACACTTTTTTCCGAGTGTGGCAGCTTAATATTTTTTTCAGGGTAATAGCCAGGTACAGCAAGGGCATCTGCTTTTGGAACAAGAAGATCCAAATCTGGAGTTTCAGATATTGCAACTTGGTGGCAAAGTGATCTTGAGCGAATCACTTTAGTTGGTTTTAGTCCTCTACCTATTAAATGAAATGATTAATATCAGGTCACCCCATCAGAGACTTATCATACAGTAAAGTGATGATCAGTTATGATGATACTAATATATAAAACAGCCCATGAATCCAATGGTATTATATGAATTATAAGGAACTATTTTTTTCCTAATGTTCTTCCCTTAATCTATGCATACTATAGGTTTAGTATACAAGAATGATTCACAAGCTACATTTCTTTACCAAATAAGAATTCCCAACTTGCTTTTTGAGTTAAGCCAATTCAACTGGCTTGATCGATGTGAACAGCACTTTGGGAGGGGTGTTTTCATGTTATTGTCCGGTCAGTTCTTCCTGCCATGCTGAATGACAAGGTCACCACCTGAAGCTGATTTTAGTCCCTAGAGGAAGGCGTCTCTAGATTCATCCTTTACTGGGGCCCCTCTTCTCCAAGCTCCCTCCCCTGACTTTCTCCCTCTCTTGGCTGTTCTCCAGTCAAGATGTACTCACCTGGCTCAGGATGTGTGGTTTCCTAAGTGGAGGGTGAAAGGACCTGCTATGCTTCCTCCAGGCCCCTGACCATGTGGATGGAGGGCAGAGCTGAAGTATGTTACCCCAGTGACCCCTTCAGACCACACTGCCTCTCATTTCAGGCATCCCGAAAGACCCCAGCTTTTATTTCGGAGTTTAGTCTCACTAGGTGATTTCACCTTTGAAGCTCTGCCATGAAGTGGTTTTACTTTGGGTTAGTGTAGAGTGCTTTTACTCTGCTTAAACTGCCTCTAGACGTTTGTCTGCTTCCTGTCAAAATACACTTAAAGAATAGCATTATGTTACTGGGCCAGAGAGTCTTGTAAGCCCTGCCAAATTTCTATTTAGTCTATTTTAGAGACAGTCCAATATAAAATGGATTTTAATAATTTATGTAATGAACTTTTTTTTTTAAGACTTCAACTGAAGTAGCTTTATAGAGAAATCCAGGGATATAAAAAACTTAAGTTTGGTGTAGAGAGGAACTGTAGCCTTCACTAGTTACTATTCTCTGCTACTTTTTATGTCCCAAATTTCTCTGGTTTTGGAGCTTGGCTATTTCAAGGGATTATTTAAGTTGAACACAGCACTGAAATTCTTGGAGCAAGTGACAGACAGAGCGACTCCAGGGGAAAGGGGGTATATCAGCTCACAGAAATGACAAGTTCTGGGATCGACCAAGTTTCAGACATGGCTGGATTGGAATGAAAGTGAGTCTCCAAGGATTTGAACATGAGGACTGCTGTGGTCTGTGTTATGTCCTGTCTCTGAAGGCACTTCTCTCAGAAGTCACATTTCCACAAAAGTGCTTAGTCAAGTCTTAGTGGTCTGACTTAGGTCACATGCTAATATCTGAAATAGTTGTCCAGAGTGATGGAGTTTGCTCTCTGGTTAGGCCTAGATTATATGGACCAAGAATGGAGGAAATCGTGGTGCTTTTACTCAACAAAAGGGTTATCAATTCTGGTCTGGTGAAAGTATTAGATTTCTACTTTATGTATCATTGAAGTAATATTTTCTGGTTTCTTTTACAGCACTTTGATATAAGGTACTCTGGATGGAGGGAGGATTAAAACAACACCTTCTTGGTGAATATTTGTTGAGTAATAATTTGGGCTCTCTGCTAGATCCTGGAGTGATAAAGATATAGATGAGATATTGTTAGAGCTCTTGAAATCATTATGTGTAACGGTCAGGTTGTCTGAAGGAGTGAACATCTGTCCTGAATCTTGAAGGGTGAGAGTTTCATGCTGAAGAAGGTGAAGGAAGGTACTGGCTGGAAGGACCATTTCATGCACATGTGGAGATGTGAAAGCATCACACATGATGAACTGGATAGGATTTAGTGCAGCTTGAGGGTGAGGTTTGAGTTGGGGAGAGGCTGGGGGTGGGTAGATGAGGGCCCAGATGTTGGAAATCAACGTAAGCTATCTAGAGTTTAGATTAATTCAACTACACAATAATTTAGATTTTATCCTGTCAGAACTAAGGAGGTTGTGGGGGTGCTTACTTAGGGGAAGGGCAAAGTCGAATGGAATTTCAGAAGACTCGCTTTGGAGACCTTGTGGAGCATGTGACTAGAGAGTGGGTTCTGGAATAGGAAGTTGCTTTGGGAGGCTATTTTACACTTGACTTTAGCCAAAAGACCGAGAAGTGATAGAAGGCTATTTAATTTAATTTTTTTGGGGGGGTGTTTTGTTTTTTTAAAAAAATTTATTTATATATAAATTTCACATCTTTGTGACCCCCCCACCCTCCCTGACCGTTCCCCCACTTTCCCCCTTGCCCCCCAGTTGTGTGCTTCAGTTTGGTGGTTAGCTTGTTTTGACTATTCCTCATGGTTTTTGTTTACTTTTTTCTGTATCCCGTATATTAGTGAAGCCATTTGATTTCTGTCTTTTTCTTTTTGACTTGTTTCTGCTAATATGATTTCTTCTAAGTATACCCATGTTATAAAATCATCAAATTTGTCATTTTAATTGGTGAGTAATATTCCATTGTGTATATATACCACATTTTTTCATCCAGTCATCTGTTTTGGGGCACTTAGGTTGCTTCCATGACCTTGCAATTATAAATTGTGCTGCAGTAAACATCCAGGCACAGGTGTCCTTTTGTACTCACAGTGAGGTCTCTTTTGGGTAGATTCCCAGAAGTGTGATTGCTGGGTCAAATGGTAGTTCCATTTTCATTAGTTTGAGGGTCCTCCACACAGCTTTCCATAGAGGTTGGACCAGTTTACATTCCACCAGCGGTGTAAGAGTGTTCCTTTCTCTCTCTACATCCTCACCAGCACTTGTTGTTGCCCATTCTTTGGATGTGGGCCATTCTTACTGGTGTAAGGTGGTATCTCATTATGGTTTTGATTTGCATTTCCCTTATTGCTAGTGACATTGAGCAATTTTTCATGTGACTGTTGGCCATTTGTATTTCCCCTTTGGAGAAGTGTCTTTTTAGTTCTCCCATTTTTTGATTGGGCTTCTTGTTTTGGTTTTGTTTAGTTGTGTGAGTTCCTTGTGGATCTTCATTATTAAACCCTTATCAGTCTTGTGGAGGGCAAAATAATTTTTTCCATTCGGTTGGGCTTCTTTTTGTTTTTTCTGTTGTCTCTTTTGCTGTACAGAAACTTTTTAGTTTGATGTAGTCCCATCTGTTTGTTTTCCTTCATTTTTTTTTTTTTTTTTTTTTTT
>PVHY01014685.1:0-10964 GCA_004024945.1 Uropsilus gracilis | reverse complement strand
TGTCTTAGTCCAATTTTCCCAGCACCATTTATTGAAGAGGCTATCTTTGTTCTAATGTAAGTTTTTCACTCCTTTGTCAAAGATTAGTTGACTATATATGTGTGGTTTTATTTCTGGGCACTCAATTCTGTTCCATTGGTCTGATTGTCTGTTTCTGGACCAGTGCCAGGCTGTTTTAATTATTATGGCCTTGTAGTATAGTTTGAAGTTTGGAATTGTAATATCTCTGTTCTCTTTTTTTTAGAAGGCTATTTTAAATAGTGAGAAATGAGAGGGCAGTGAATAGAAAAATATTTAGAAAGGAGCAGATATGGGAAATATCGGCAAAATTGCTACTGCATCTGTCTCAGAGGGTTTGTTTTGCAGTATAGTGCTCCTTCGGGTACCAGTCCTCAGTTTGGAAAGATAATTTTGTTCTAGACAGAGCAAGCAATCGGTATATTTGAAAGTACAGAAAAGTCTCTGAATACCAAGGTATCTGTCTTTTTGTTTGAGGCACAGTTGAGCTGCATCCATTATCTCCACCATCATCTCATCAGCATAGTTCTATCAAACATCTTTAGATCATGTTTACTATGTTGGCATCTTAATAATTAATCAAATTATCACAAATTCTGTCCCCAGTCATGCTACAGTCTAATGAAGAAGACAGATGTATCATTTGAACCGGTCATTTCAAATATGCTTACTGTTATAGAGCCTCTAAGATAAAAATGGTTTTAAGAAGAAAACCATCCTAAACATTCAGGCTTTTGAAGTCTGTTGTGTATTAATGACTATCAAGGTTATTGCTGGCAGCTGTTGCTGGGGCACTATATGTAGCTGAGTTTAGGGTTCCTGGAACTCAGTGATGGGAGAGTTCATACGAAGATGCTTGCTCCAAGAATGACCACCACCAGCCAGAAACAGAGATGGAGATTCTCAGAGTCACCTCCAGTGCAGTGACTGATCCCTGTAATGTAGGACAGCTTGATACAAATGAGGATTTGGTGCAGCATACTCTCGACTAATAAGTACCCTGACATTCTAAATGAGTAGCGATAATTTTCAAAAAGTGTCTGATTTGTAGTCATGAAGAGGCTTAAGGCATTAGAAAATTAGGCTCCTAGAATTCTTACTTAGAAAAAGGGAATAATAGGAATATTTTATTTGCTTGCTTCATTAAAGATTCTCCTAGATTAATAGTTTCTCTTCCTCTTTGGAAAAAGCTGTCAACCAACCAACCCAATATTAACAACAACAACAACAATAACAACAACAACAAAATAACCACTCCAATAATGACATAAAACTAACTCTCTGATAATTACCAAGGAGTGGCTTTGGGTTAAGTCAACTTTAAAATCGGATATGCAGCAAAAAGACTAAGTGGAAGAGGAAATGGATGAGGATTAGAAAAAGTGAAACAAATGTGGAATTAATTGGGAGAAGGAAAGCTGACCATGTCTTGTTGTTTATCATCCTGATTTATTAAGTCAAGAAGAATCCATTCCCTGGTTAAATTGTTAGTGATAAATTATTCATGGACGAGCCATCTGTGTTCCCTGTTGCCAATTTATCCACCAAGGAGGAACAATATGCTGGGGTAGAAGTCTGCTGAAGCTTTGTTTTGGTGTGACTCATCACTTTGATGATTTACTTTAGTTTCAGACTTAAATCTAATATATCAGAGTGACAGGAGGTGCAGTGTGCATTTCTTACTCATAAAAAATTCAGAGAAACCAACAAATAAAAGATGCTTTTACTGATGAGGAGATCTATGTTTACAGTTGTTGCTAGAACTTTCTATATACAAAGAGATTGGGGTAGCCATCAGATTTGAAAAGGGGAGCGGTTTCTTAAATTGAGAACTGGTCAGTGTCCTAGGTGTTTGTAGAGATGGTGGGGGAGTGGGTGGAGTTATGAGAGAGTTGAGCCTATCCCACATCAACTTATCAGCTTGTTAAATGAATTGCAGTTCCTTTGTCTGTTTAGTTTACTTCTCTGATTTCTACAAGTCACTGTATAGGATGCCACCTGTGGTTGACCAAAGTGTGACTATCATTTCACATCAGCCTGATTTCCACATCAGCCTTTCTTGCTTTCTTTGTTTTTTTTTTGCATGTATATGTTTTTCCTGTGTACCCTCTCCAGGTTTTCAATATATTTCTTGTGCTATGATTTCTTTAAGCAAAAAGATTATTAGTTTTCTGTTAGTGCTGAGTCACCAGGAGGCAGGAAGAAAGGTGATTGTAAAGTTAATCTTGTTTGTCATACTTACTGTCTCATTATTTATCCAGAAGGCAGCTTTGGTTGAGCTCATACAGAGGTTGGCAAATGAAATATTAGCACAGTATTCACTTGGAGCAGGCATACAGCAAACATAACCTCAGTTCCAGAATTCTCCAGCTACCGTTCCACTCCCTCCAAACTGTGGTTTCTGGGGGCAGTGGTGTGATTTATGGGACTTTGGGAAATGTCACTGATTTCATGATTCGTAGGAGCACATGACAATAAACAAGAGTAAATGATTCATATACTCTGAACCTTTCTCACTTTGTAGGACATCCTCTTCCTACCCTCCCCGGAGAGTGTTAAGACAGCCCACAGGTCTTAACAAACTTGAGCATCCTTGATGGGAGAAAAGCACAGAGGGCTCTAGATAACACCACCTCTGTCCCTGTTTCTCCAGTTGGGAAATAGATGCCTTGAGGGCTTTTCTTCAGTGACTTTTGAGTTCCTGCTAAATTCTGGCTAATTAATGCTTGAAGATTTCCTCTGAGCTGGAACTTCTTAGTTGTTAGAGAAGTCAGTGCATGTCAGCTCTCATCCACAGCATCAGCGGTCAGTCATCTTAAAAATTAATACCTGAAAGAATATATTATGGAAAGTCCATTAGGATAAAGTCACCAAGGGCACCAGTGAGGAGGCAGGTGCTGACGTCACTTCCGCCTGCACTTCTTTGGCACCAGTTGCTCAGTCATTGCTAGGATGTCCCAGTTGGCTTGGGATGGCCAAGTTCATGATTCTTTCCTCCATGAACCCTTGAGATCTCTGCATTCTCAAGAGCCCTGATGTGGTCAGTAATCTGTTGTGGTGCAGTTTTTAAAAAGGCTCCAACAACCCAAAGAAATTTGAGAGTTTTGTTCATTTGGGGAATTGAGAATAGGTAGCTCAGACATACCCTGACTCCTAAAGAAGCTTGGTGGGCAATACTGGGTGAACCTTATTAGTTTTCCCAAGACGCAGGACTTCACAGTGACTCAGTCATTTTGCTAAGGATGACTTCGTTGGAACGTCCTGCAGTCAGCTGCCTCTGGAGCAAACCACAGTGGTACTTGTTTTCAGCATCCTCTCCCATCAGTTCCATGGTTTCACTAACCCTGATTCCCATGTAGGATTCTAGAACCAGTAATTAAACATTTGGGGTGAATATTGTCATGAGATCCTGGGCTTCAGTCACTCCAAGTTATTTATCCTGTCACATTTGGGATTTCATTACAGATGTTTTTTATTTTCCTTTGGCTCCATTCCAAGTTCACAGAATTTGGGGTTTGACTTCAGTCCCTAGCTGGGAGGTGTGGCCTGAGGTTGAGGACCTATTGACATTTTGGTAAAGTCAAGATAACCACATTTCATGCTGCTGCTCCACTTTGTGCGCATAGGTGCATTCAAGGTCATTTTTGTAAATAGTTCTACTTGCAATAATTCATCACCTCTGCCACTAAAACAGGGAGTAGGGAACATTTTCCTTCTTTGGTGTAAAAGATAGCATGCTTTTCATAAACGCCTGTTGTTTAGTAGCTCTTTGGTTTGGCAGAATCGTGCTGCTGAACTATATGTGATGGTTGTGCTTTCCCTTTTTTCTCGATTCTTATTAATCTCTAGTCACAAGATTCGTTAAGTTTTGTAAAGTCCTTCAAGCATTTGTGGATTTTTCCCCAAGTGTGAGGGAAGAAATTCATAGTTTTGTCAAAATCAAATTTTAAAAAATGCATGATCCATAGATAGTCAAAACTTGTCATTCTACTCAGTCTGTGATCAAATTTCCTTCCAAAGAATCTGTTGCCTTGCCTATTGCTTCTGAGACTGGCGTGTGTTCAGAGTTGCAAGTCTTTCGTCATGATGTTGAAAAAAGCAACGTCTTCAAGTTGTTTTGCAAATCAGTTTGACTTTTGAGAGATAGTGTCTTCCTAAGAATTTCTTTGGAAGTTCCAAGTTGGTTCTGGGAAGATAGTTCAAGTAAGCTGATTTTGTTTGAAGTGGTTGTTGTTGCTATTATTTTATCTACTCATAAGAAAATTGATGTTTCTCTTCTTCATTCATCCATATCTGCTTGCATTGCTTGACATTTTCTGCCCACACTGGTTCTGATGACATCACTTTTGCTCATCCTCTCATCTATTTACTTTGAAATAGGGTTGCTGTTCACTTATGAGCGTAAAAAGATGATTTAAGTAGACTTGTGTTTTTCCATTTCTTTTGGTAATTATGTCTTATTTCTACCAGTTTTTCTTTGTTTCAGATTACGACCAAAATTGCCAACTGTTATTTATTAAAACTATAGTTGCATAGAATAAGCCAAGAAGTTAGGATAACAATAGTTTCTCAAAGAAAAGATAGTGAGTTTTTTTTCTCTGGAATTGAAGGATCATCTATGGAATTTAGAAGATCATCTAGTCCAGCTTCTACAGCCTATGTCTGAAATGGCTTTTTGTCTCGTAGGGGGATTATTGCCAGCAGCTATTCAGTCTTTCAACAGTTTTAGCTGAAATTAGGCTTGTTTTTCAACTGTTTCTCTCTGTCCTTCTAGTCATGATTCTAGTTTTGTCTTTTGGACTTTTGCAGAATGAATCAGTTCTTATCCCACAAAAGAACCTTTAGAAACTTGCAAGACATCTCCACAAACAAAAATAAAAATAAAAAAACTTGCATAGTCCTCAACCTTCAGAAAGGTGGTGTTGCTCCTAAACTTCTCTCCTGATGTCATGAAATAAACTTTTTCTTTATTAATCACAGTAACTGGTTTTCAGCATCGTGTTTGTTTTAGAGGATAGGGTCGCCTCCTGAAGTGACTTTCTTATGGGCATCTTTTCCCCAAACATGCAAAGCACAACCAAATATATTAATGACAGAGTCAGCAAAAACCTGAATCATGGTCACTTGTCATAAACCAGGTCTGTTCGATTTTTTTTCTCTCTTTCATTTTTAGTGCTAACTCATGTCACGGTCTTGTTCTTATCCTCTATGATAAATTTATCTTTAATTTAATTTTATTTAATAAGACTATTGGGAGTTGGATGTGGTGGCATGCACCTGTAATCCCAACTACTTGGGGGGCTGAGGTTAGAGATCATTGAGTCCGTAGGTTCAAGACAACCCTGGGTGACATAGTGAGACCTAGTCTCTAAAAGTAAATGAATGAATGAATGAATGAATGAATGAATGAATGAATAAATAAATAATAAGATTACTGGTGAAAGACAGTAGACTCCTCTAAGGTTATCTAAAATAACTAGAAATGAATATTTTTGAAAGATGCTTTACTATTCCCAAACCGTCTGTCTTCAGCCAATAAATTCACAAAAACATTCTGATAAGCACCATAGATAGTTCATAACTATTATAGTACTTAAAAGATAACCCTTTGTCTTTCCTGATGATTAATACCAGCAAAAAGATTTCAAATCAACTTCTGTTTTTTGAATTTATAGATTAAAACTTCTGTGTTCTTGATGTTCCTTTGTTTTTATGGAGCTGTTTTATAACACTGTATTCAGAGATACAGATTTACACCTCTTTAGATAGATGTCACCACACACACACACACACACACACAAACACACACAAAATAGATGTTACCACACCACACCCACCACCAAAGCACCCATAATCCATGACATCTTGGCGCCCCCCCCACTTCACCCTCTGCCTTCACCCTCTCCTCTCATGATGTTTTTAAAACAAATCAGAGGTTTTCCTGAAACTAAGAATTTTGTTGACATTATCTCTTTAGATGACAAACTGTTTCACATTACTGCTATAAAATATTTAATTTCTGTGGTTTTTTAGATGAAATTTAATGAGCCCGCACAAAAGGTATATTGCTTTATGATTGGTAAGATAACCAAGGTCAATACTATAAAAACAGGAGCTTTGAATATCTGTCACCATTGTTGAAAAGTATTTTTGGAGAACTCTTTAATAAGTTCAAGTGCAATTTTGTATTGATTTATTATGCTAACTTTAGAGCAAAGGCTGATACAGTCCAATGAATCAGTTGACTGCTGGTATAATTAACTAGGTCAAACTATTCCCTACTCTCCTAAATTTCCCCCCAATTTAAATGAATAATGGCATAGTGTTTTGGGAAACAGCCTAAATGCAAGAAGGAACTCTAACCAATTTAAATTTTTCCTACATTAAATAAGAAAGGTGGCAGGATGGGGAATAGTCTTGATTGTCTTTTTTATATGTTCAAAAAGTCTTCCGATTTCTTAGATTGCAGACTCTCTGGAGAACATGTGAGGAAACTGGAAGCCATTTAACTCAAATAATTGCTCTCCCTATGTACTGGTGTGCTGGTGAAAGTTCGTACGGTCTTGGGAGACTCTTATTTTTTCATTTTAAGGAAATTTGTGAGCCGATTGACTTCATATTACTAGCTCCATCTTGGCTGTGGTGAAGAATTTACACCATGAAAATTTGCAAAAGCTACAGAACAGAGCTGATTGTTAAACATTTGCTGCCATTGCATTTTAGGGGTATTTTAAAAAAGTTTTTAGCATACTCATGTGAAAACATGAGTTTTAATTTTAGAAAGTTGTAGGCACTGGTAATAATGGGAACTCTGATAATGTTTTATAAACTTGTAAGAACAGAAAACTTGTCTTTTGTTTACTCTCTTCAATTAGCATCTTAATAGAAACATTCTAGATATTATCAGCAGGAGAACTGTAAAATGATATGTAATGGCTAATCCATAATCAATATTTTCAAAAGTAATTCTGTAATGCATTGCTGCAGAATAATTCTATAATGTAATCTATGATGCCTGCCCATTAACAATCAAGTAAAGTAAGAATTTTACTTCAAGACCACGTTATTTTTAAAATATGACTGAAGGAAGAATAAGGGGAGATAAAATAATCTTCAAAATTCTGAAATTTCTTTTGCAACTATTTTTTTAATTCTTTTCCTTTTCCTTGTTTCCCCCTCTCCTTTCCTTTTTCCCTTTTTCTCTTCTGCATAAAAGAAATCTATTTTTATAACTATAACCATTTCTTTCATTGTTAATTTGATCGCTGAAGATTTCCATTTCTTATAGGAAGATTGCTCAGTATTGTGAACTTTCAAAATGTGCCAAAACATAAGCCAATTAATGACGCTTTTACTGACAAGTTCTAGGAAACTTTCAGGGTTCAGTTTCTGTGATAATGGTTTACAGACTATAATAGGTTAGAATGTCAAACAAGTGGAAACAATTAGTAGTGCTAATGTCTTAACCCCTGGTTTACCACTGAGGGAGGAAGATCATTGATTGAAAGGCCCATCTGTTCCAAAGATGTTTCCAACTTGCTGGTTTGTAAGTCAGGTCATTCTAGCAGTGGTGCTGCTTGTACAGCTGATTGGTAACATCTTAAAGTCATTGGTTATGTACACATTGTACCATATCTTTGAGGAATGGAGTCTTATTTGTGGTTACTCCAGTGAACTCAGCAAGGAGTGTAATATATTACTGGTCCCAAAGAGTGGGTCCTGGGGAAAGAATTCACCAACAGCATTAGGTATAATTGAATCAGACAAGGTTTTATTAATGGCTTGTGCTTGAGGGAATCAGTGCTGGAGAGGAGAGTTTAGCCTGGCTCTGAGAAGAGCATTAGGGGGAGATATTTGAAGGGTAAGTCCATGAGATGGGGAGGAGGAGGGAATTGTCCTAGCTTGTTCTAAGTGAGGCAACGCCTGGACGTATGCAATGTTATTCTCCAACTGTGCATGCCAGTTCCTGGCTTTATCCCTCCAAGATTCATGAGCTGATCATCAGTTAAGATCTAACACCTATTGTCTAACATGGCACCTATGGTCAGTGTGTTGGGCCAAATGATTCGCATAGCCTGTTGCAACAGGACTCGCCAGTCCATGATGTTGACATGGTTCAAACAGGACTTGGGACTGCTTGCAATCTCATGACATGTGGCAGGAACATGTATTTTGAAATAGTCACTAATCCTAAGAATTATGAAATCAGGTAAATCTATATTTTTCAGGTGAGTGAATGGACTTATATTTGGCAGTAACTTGATGCTGGAGTAAGAACAGCTTCATCTCTGAGTTTACAGGATGAAAGATGGAAGAGTTATATATAACATATAAAAATATATAAATATGTAAGATATATGTAAAATATAATATATATATTATATATAAAATACAAAAATATATATTATATACTATATAATATATACAATATGTAAAATATATAAATATACATAACATATATTTATATATAGTTTACATATAAATATATAAGTATAAATATATTTATGTATATATAAAATATATAAATACATATAAAACACATATAAATTTATTTTACATATAAATATATATGATATAACATATTTATGTATAAATTATAATTTATATTTATTACTTATAATAATATAGGTTATTATCTTGTCCTGAAGTAATATAGATCTGTTCAGGTACATGAACTGTACTGTGATGCAGTGAGAGGACAAGAACGCAGGCCCACCAGACTGGGTTTTTTTGAGGTGATTCGTCACGCGTGATGGCTTTACTGATGATTGTGTGCCTTGCGATGTAACTGGAAAACTGATAGTGATGTGAAATTGTGGAAAAAGTGGATGTAGCTTTCTCAGCTGATACCTCACAGTCTTGCAAATATAATTCCGAGTTGTAGGATCAGGAATTGGGGGTAACTGCTGAGAAGAATGGGAAGTGAATTTGTGATTGAGGAACTTAAGGTGAATGTAATGACAACAACCCCCAGTGCTCTGAGAATAGTTCTTTCCTGCTTTGAAGCAGGTGTAGACTGTGAGCTTTTTCTTAACCAGATTCTTGTTGTTTGAAGGTGTAAAAGGTGCTCCAGTGACACGTGAAGGTGAGTGAGTTGAAAGAGGCAAATTTATTTAAGAAAGACAAAGAGACAGATAGGAGATAAAGAAGATAGAAACGTAAAATACCCTGGACTGAGAAAGTTTAGGGTGGAATAAAGGAGATTACCTTGTGGGTAGCCAAAAAAAATCTTATTTATTTTTATTTTATTTTATTTTATTTTTTTGAGACTAGGTCTCACTATTTTTGCCTGTGGAACCGCAGGCTCTCATTGCCCAGGGTACCACAGACTCAAGCAATCCCCAGCCTCAGCTTCCCAGGTATCTGGGATTACAGGCACGCGCCACCACGCCCAGCTATTTTTTGGAACTAGGTCTCGCTACGGGCCCCAGGCGGGACTCGAACTGCGATCCCTAACCCCGGCCGCTTCATAGGCTGAAGCTTACAGGCAGAAGCCACCGTGCCTGGCCCTAAATCTTATTTTATAAAGCTTTCATGAGTATTCTAAGAACCCCATCCATCTTGAAATGTGATTGGCTAAAGTCACAGAGAGGCTGGGTTGCCCTTGCACCTGTCTGTTGCTATGTTAATTGCCTGAGACCCCAGGTGAGCTCATCTCAGGTGCCCTCTTGGCTGGTCATGGTCTTTGATGTTTATTTTTCTGGTGATGTTTCCTTGACTTTCCATTTCCCCTTCTTCCTGAGGTTTATTTGCTTACCTAGTCTTCTAGCAGGTTGGACTGTCCCTGGTTGCTAGGGTTGCTAGGAGAGAGATGAGGTAAGTTCAGTCTAGTGCGTACATTACCCACTGAATCCACAAAGAATGACGTACCTGGTAAACCTGGGATTTGTTCTTTGCAGACACTGTAAACAGAAATGCTTGTGTCATTCATTTCAAAGCCTGTTGTAAACTCCTGTAGAAATGGAGGAAAGAACCTAAGTGATGGTGAAATCTGTCCCTCTTTTAAGTAAATAGGAGGTGCACTTGACACAGAGGGCTATTCCTCATTCCCTGCTTTAGTCCTATTTCTGAATTAAGGATTCTGAAGACAAGGTCTTTTCAGAAGCATTTGTTTAGACTTTAAAACAAAAATAGCCTTAGGAAACTGCTTGCTGGAGGCAAGTGACCATGGAGATTAATCTTCTTCCTGGGAAATAAGCTGGTCACAACACTGCCATCTTTTTTTCTTTTTTTTTTTTTTTTTTGAGACTAGTTCTCGCTATTTTTGGAACCTCAGGCTCATGTTGCCCAGGGTACCACAGACTCAAGCAATACCCAGCCTCATCTTCCCAGGTAGCTGGGATTACAGGCACGCACCACCATGCCCAGCTATATTTTTTTGGAACTAGGTCTTACTAAGTGCCCCTGGAGGTGATAGGGTGTGCCCCCCCCCATTGTCTCCTGTTTAAGATTGCAGATTTCAAGGACAGGTAATGTTAAAATGGGGGAATGACCTGAGCTGGAATTTCCCTTCAGGGGGATGCAGGGGGAAGAAAGAAGTGTAACAGATTTCCTGGAAGGCGGGAAATCAGGGTATATAAAGGGTGTGCAAACAAAGAGGAGGATTCGATTGGATGCAGATTCAAATATGGAGACTGGATAGAGAGAGAGGTTCAGTAGAGGAGAGATGGGAATCGGCCATCTTGTAAAGATGTGAGCCATGTAAGCTTGGCCATGTGGCCACCGAGGGCCTTCAACCCTCGGCTGACCCAGGCTGGCAGCATGTGTGCTGAAAGCAGTTAAGGAGTTTGCAGATTTAAACTCCGTGTTGGAGTTTGCTTTGCTGAGTTTGATTTGTGTCTGAAAGAGGCCGTGCAAAAGTTAGGCCTGAGAAGAAAGTGAACTTGGCTGGTTTGGCACCATGGAGTTCCTGCTACCTGAAGGTGACAAGGAGAAGACAGCGTGGA
>PVHY01014684.1:0-37854 GCA_004024945.1 Uropsilus gracilis | reverse complement strand
GAGGGAAGGGGAGGGGGGAGAGGGAGGGGAGAGGAGGGGAGAGGAGGGGAGGGGAAGAGAGAGTTTGTCTATGAAGCTCCTCCCCCAGCAGTTTGTCTCCTAAGAACCAGTAGTAAATGGCTCTGCACTCCCCCTCCCCCAGGCCACTGGGGTTGCAAGAGTGTAAGGTAAGGGGGTGAGGAAGGATACTGCTTCTGTGACTATTCAGTTACCTAGAGAGGTGCAATGGAGGAATTTGAGGAATGGAGGAATTTGCCTATTGCTTTAAGTTTAAATCAAATCTATTCCAGAGGGCAACTGATCTCAGACTCGCTGAGATCTGGTCCTTTTGTATGTGGGTGAACATAAGGAGACACAGCTGAGAAAAAGCTCCTTGTTTTTCTTCATGTTAAAAAAAAAAAGCTCAAAAAATAAAATTCTTTTAAGTCCTCGGAGACACCCCAGGAGTTTCTAAAGCGAGGTTCTTGAAACCTCAACGTTGTGTCACCATCAGGGAAGAGAAAGCAGAGGGGCCCAAGGAATATGATTTGTCTTCATTCCTCCTTGTTCAGTGTTTTGTTTTGTTTTGTTTTGTTTTGACTCGATGTTAAGACTCTGGTGTGTGGGAACACTCTCACTGAGGAGGGAAATGAGTAACACTCGGTCAGTTTACTGCACAAACACGCTCACACACATTTGTTTTCAGAGCACTCATGGTGCAAGGATGCAAGGCTAAATAACACATAAAAACAGGGACCCAATCACCCTTCTGCTCCAGAAGCTCCCGGTGCAGTGGGAGAGAGCCACGTGCACATAAATTACTGCCTCTTCCGAAGAGCCTTGAGCGGAGGTGTGAGTTCACAGGCAGACACACACAGCTGAGAGGGCTTGTGAGCTGTGTGCTCAGATTTACTCCAAGGATGCAGTCTCTACCCCCTTTTGACCTTTGCACATGTGCTGACTTTTTTATTGTGATAAAATGCACATGACACAAAGTGAACCCCTTTCTTTTCTTTTCTATTTAATTTTACATCGTTGTCAACCCCACCTTACCACCCATGAAGCACCATCTCAATCTTTTGTGCCCATCAAAGCTAACAATTTAATGACTGTCTGCACCTTCACCATGCCATGCACCCACCTACCACTTGCCCAGTGTCAAAACACCCCAAAATAAGACCCAGAACCCATTAAGCAGCTACATGTCTTTCTCCTCCCTGCCACCCTTGCCACTAACCGCTGTGCATGAATCAGCTTTCTGTCTATAAACTTGCCCATTCTGGACCTTCGATTGTAATAAGCCGGGCACAGGGCTGCGAGAAAGGATGAGCGAGAGAGACTGACACAGTCAAAGACTGTGGGCTATCAGAAGCATGACTGATAACAACTTTAAGGTAAATTACTAGGCCTTTTATAGGGTTTAGACAAGGGGGGGGAAAGGTGGCCAAGAGAATGTTTTACAACTAATTAACTAGGGAAGACTAATAGCTAAGGTAATAAAATTTGGGTAGAACATTAGTTCCTGTGGGATAATGGCGGGCAGGGAGTTGACTCCTACATTGTTGGTAACTTTTAAAGAATGTTTCTTAAAGTAAACATTGGGGGAATGGAGAAGCTGCTCTTTGCTCTCCAGAAATTTGTTATGTTAGTTCTGTCTTCAGTGTTCGGAAGCCAGATAAGATAGTAAAAATGAAGTTTTCTTCATTTCAGTCATGAGTCGTGACTGGTCTCAGCTGGCAGCCTCTGATATTCCATATCACTAGAATCACTTGGTACATGGTTTTTCATGTCTGTTCCCTTTATATGTTTCTAAAGTTTACCCACCTTGTGGCATGTTCGTACTGCACTCCTTTTTCATGGCTGAATAACATTCTACCACGTAGACACTTTTGGACTATTCTTTTCAGTGGCAGGTGGAGTTGGGGAGGCAGTCATTTTCACCTACAGGCTATTTTAAATCATGCATCGGTGAACACCCATGAACACGTTTGTTTGATATCTGCTTTCAACAATTTGAGGCTCCATGTTTAACATTTGTGAGGAACCTGCAAGCTATTTTCTGCAATGGCTGAACATGAGACTTCATCACCCTTTTGAAGACCCACAAAGGTCTATAGTTTGATGTTCGCCGCTAGCTGATCTAAAGGACTTCAAAGCACTGAATCCTAGGTTACAAATACACCACACACTCTTCCTGCCTCAGGGGGTACCCTGGGTCAGCGTGCAGTAATGAGACTCAAGTCAGGGGTTCAGGCCTCTGCCTACCAGACAGATGAGTAGAGTGAACACACTGGAACATTATGTCTGCTGCTCATGCTCCACAGTCCAACACTGCCCAGTCCTCTTGTAGAACCTTGTTAGTGGGCACAGGGGAAGGAGATGGAGTATGTTTTTAGGGCTCCATATAAAAGGGGAGGGGATGTATCATCCATGGCACAGTGGAATTAACTTGGAAACTGCTCACTTCCTGTCCTGGTTTCATTTCATTTCTGTAGGTCTCGGGTAAGTTGCTTAATTCTCAGCCAGGGCCTCTGTTTGCCCATCTCTAAAGCAGGAGTAAGATCCTCATGCACAGGAGAGGATAAAGTATCTCCAGTACTTTGCACACAGTAGGCTCCTGATAAATGTTACTGCATACAGTAGGCTCCTGATAAATGTTACTGCATATAGTAGGCTTCTGATAAACGTTACTGCATACAGTAGGTTTCTGATAAACGTTACTGCATACAGTAGGCTTCTGATAAACGTTACTGCATACAGTAGGTTTCTGATAAACGTTACTGCATACAGTAGGCTTCTGATAAACGTTACTGCATACAGTAACGCTATTGAATTTGAAGGTTGCTCAGTTCCATCCTGTGGAGCACCCCATCAGCTGCTACAGTCAGCTCTGAGCTTCTCTGCCCAGGTCAAGGGAGCAGGGTGTGGGTGCTCTAATGTCCAGGGGTAAACTGTCCTCTCTGCATGGACTGAGCTCGCTATGGTAACAAGATCTGGTGGCTGGAATCCAGGGCCCCAGAGAAAAATGCAAAGCTTGTGCTCTGAGAGAAAGAGGAAGTAGGTGGATTTGTCAGCTTTCTGGCTGCCTCCATTCTCTGGGAGGAGAGAGTGGGTAAACTGAGGCAGCAGCGTCTCAACATGCGTATTCCCAGTAGGAGGAGAAAAGGGCTAGGCCCGCAGATACCTTCCCAACTTCATCCTGGCCTCACCCCTCCCCTCTGCAACACCTGGTTCAGCCCAGAAGCAAGGGACCTGGCAGAGACCCTCCCCCCAACTAGGGCCACACCCCCCACCAGGTGGGCTAGGCGCCATATAGGGCTTGGTCAGGCCTGTGGGAAGACAGAGCCTCGCTTCACCAGGCAGTCCTTGCCGAGCTGAGCAGAGGAGGTGGGGTGTCCTGGGTGGAGCGAGCCCGCCCTCCGCTTTTCCTCTCACTCCCCTCCGGACCCCTTCCCCTAGCACCCCTCTCTCCCAGGCACCCACCTCCTCCCTGGCTCTAGTCCTCCAGGGCGGGGCAGCCCCACGGCTCCAGGGAGGGTACCGAGGGCTGGCCCTGAGCTGGGAGCTCCCCACCCCGAGCCCGGAGCGCCCCCTCGGCCCAGCGTGGACTGCGCCCGCCGCCCCCGACTCCCGGGGGTGTGTCCCCACGGGCGAGGGGCGCCGGGGGGTGGGGTGGGCGGAGGGCGCGCCCGGCCGGGGCCAGGCCCCCTCGGAGCTCGGCGAATGGTAGGCTCCGTGGAGAGCGCCGGGCCGGCGGCGGTGTCCTTCTCGGGCGCTCTCGGCGCCCGCCGCGCGGGGTCTCGGCGCGGCCGCTCCTCCTCCTCCTCCTCCTCCTCCTCCAGCGCCTCCCCCTCCCCCTCCCCCTCCCTGCCGCCTCGCTACCGCCGCGGCTCGGGCTGGCGGCGCCGCTGTCACTCCTGCGCCGGAGGAGCCGGCGCTGCCGGAGCCCGGGGGTCGGGGCGCGGGGGAGCCGGGCCGCGGGGGGCCCAACAGGTAGAGCCGGGGGTGCCCGGCCGCGCGCCCCCCGCGCGTCATGCAGCTCTTTGTCGCCTCTGTCGCCCCCAGGCCAAAATCCTGAGCATGATGGAGGACAATAAGCAGCTGGCGCTCCGCATCGATGGGGCGGTCCAGGCGGCCAGCCAGGAGGTGACCAACCTGCGAGCCGAACTCACGGCCACCAACCGGCGGCTGGCGGAGCTGAGCGGCGCGGGCGGCCCCGGCCCCGGCCCCGGCCCGGGAGCGGCGGCCAGCGCCTCGGCGGCGGCGGACGCGGCGGCCGCGAACATGGAGAACCAGCAGCTCGGCGCGCAAGGTAGGAGCCCGGCCGGGCGGAGGGAGGCCAGCCGGCGGCGGGCCCGGAGGTGGCCGCCACTCGGTGCCCCGCGCCCGCGGCCACATCGCTGGACCCGGCGGGCGCCCCTGGGCGCGGGCGGCGGCACGCGGCTGCCCGGCTGGGGGCGGCCGGTTGCTGTCATAAGCGCCAACCGGGCGCAGCGGGCACCGGTTCGCAGGGTCACACCGGGCCGGCCAGTACCCCGAGGCGCCGCGGCGGGTCCCTCCGGCGGGAGAAAGTGTCCTTTAGGTGGCACGCCACACCCAGCTCCCTGGGCAAACTTTTCCTGTTGCCTCTGCCCCCACCCCCCGCAGGGGTGAATGCAGGGCGACCTCTGCCCGAAGCCCCCCCCCTTTGGAAGGATCTGGGGAGCCCGGGCCTGGCCGCTGCGTTTGGGGCAGAGCCTTGGACTGGTTGGCACTTTTCTCAGGGATGCCAAGCCCTTGTCTCGGTTGCATCTGGACTTATTTCCTCCTCGTTGTGACCGCTCAGGCGCTGGGGTGGATCAGTGAGTTTAAATGTCCAGCCAATACAGCAGCCAGAGCACTTTCCGGGGGCCACGGGAGACGTCCCGGGCTGCGTGTGGGGCTCCGGAAAAAGGCCGGACTCCAGGATGGGGTGCGGGGACCGTGTCCGGAACAGACCCCTTGGCAGGCGGCAGAGGTGGGCATGAAGCCGGCTGACCTGTGCTGGCGTGGGCAGCCGGGGGCGCTTGAAGGCCTGCGAGGGTTCAGGTGGAGGAAGTGTCCCCCCAAATGCACAGTTTGCTTTGCTTTGTGTGAGTTGAGAATCCAAGGGGGGAGCTGCTGGCTTTGGGGTTTTCCTCCTTTCCTTTCTTCCCTCCTTCTTTCTCTCCTTCCCTCCTCCTTCCCCTCCTCCCTCCCTTCTTTCTTTCTTCTAATTGCCTTTGAGAAGCCCTGTCACTGGGTGTTAATAGCATTTGAATTGTAAACTAAACCGCTGAAACCCAGAACTCACAGGGAAAAACCCCCACCCCAACTTAGATGAACGTGTCACTTGGTGAAGGCGGATTGTTCGGTGGCTCCAAGGGATCGTCCGGTTTTGTGGTTATTCCAGCGCATCTCCTAAGTGTGGAGAGCAGGAGTCTGTCTTTACCCGGAGGCTTCCCGCCCCCTGTGGCTGCCCCGTGTGCCTGGGGGCAAAGTGTGCCCGCTTTGGTGCGAGATGTCAAACCCGATCTGCTGGGTTCCGTGGTCAGATCCCCTGGCACTTGGCACTTCGGTGCCACCCGCGGCAGGACCTGGGGCAGGGACTCGGTGCCGAGGTAGCATGACGTCATGGTGGGAAGGTGCTGTGAGTCTGGTGTCTGTTGCCCGGATTTCCAGGGGGCATCTGGGTCTCCGGCTGTGGCATCTCTGCATGCTGCGTGGACCGCGCGCTCTGTGGGCAGCGGGGTCCGGGCAGGGTGGGTGGCCCATGCGGGCAGGTGGAAAGCATGGGCAAGCCTTACTTTTCCAAAGGAGAGACAGTTCCAAGAGGAGGGAGATAATAGCGAAGAACTGGCATTTTGCTAAGAATCCGAAGGCGTGGGAGGGGCGCAGGGAGGGGCTTGTTCCAAGCCTGCCCCTTCCCTGAGCCCGGGAAAAGTTAAGGGGCTTCTATCTGCATGCCGGACCCAGCTGCACACGGCAGCGATCCGCGCAGCTGAGATGACAATGAACTTGCCAATGAGCTGCTCCAAGTCTGTCTGGCTTCACGGGCAGGAGAGAGCCTCCGTTTCCTCTTCCCCTGCAAGCCCCCACAGACTGTGGACAGCAGGAGTAGCTTTTGCGTCTCCTGGTCCCTCCACAGACACGCAGCCAGCAGCTCCCTGGTGCTCTTGGGAGCAGGCCTGCCTGGGTCATCCGGGCAGCTGGAGGACGGACGGTCTGGTGTATCCCCTACGGACCCCTGGGAGTGCCCCAACACTGCCCTGGGGGCACTTCGTGATTTTATAATCAGAAAATAAAATGTTACAGGCTTTATCACTTAAGGGGGGGCCACGGATGCCGCTAAGTGGATGTGAACTTAAGCTAACGTGATTGAAAGGAGCCCCCCACCCCACCCCCACCCCATATACATCCACGGGGAACAGCCATTCAGTCCTTTCTCCAGGACGGGGCCTCTGTGAGCATGTGGGTGTCTGCTTGGGACCTCGTACCCCTCCAGCACGCTGCCGGGACACCCACTCACCTCCGTGGCCGGGCGGGGTCTTCTGCTCATACATCTGTGCCTTTAAAGGCAATCGCTGGCCTCCTAGAGTGGATTTTTAAGTGCAGCATCTTCATGCGTCTTCTCAAGACCAAGACACGTGGGAAGTCGGCAGCGGGGGCCTCCCAGGTGTGCCCTCTGTCAGTTCTCTGCTTTCGTTCTGTGTGCGTTGGTGAGATTGGGTGCTGAGAGGAGTCAGTGCTAGGCGGTTCTCACTTTTCAAATCTAGGCTGGGAAGGAAGGAAGGGTTTCTCAAAAGGCTGCTGGGTAAGTCATCCTGGCACCCCTGGGCAGAACCACAGCCACGCTGGTCACGCTGCTGGTCTCTTCATATTGTCAGCACAAGTATCAGACTGAGTCGCCCTTTGCTCACCCAGCTAAGACATCGCTGGCTCCATGTTCACTTTTTTGGGGTTGAAAAGATTATTTCAGTGCATGAAACTAGCTCACCAAGCCCCTCTCCCCCCCCCCATAGGATGGTTCCCCCCCTCCCCCTCCTCATAGGATGTTTCCTTCTGGTGATGCTGACAGTGGGTGAGTGGATGAAAGCAGCTTGGGTTTCCCCAGAGGGCTCGTGCAGAGTGTCATTTCAACCAAACACCAACTTCGGGGCTGCTCTCTGAGCTGGCACGGAGCGCCGTCTAGAAAGTGAGCTGCTGAAATTCTGAGCTTTCCACACTTTGCAGGATCTTCTTTGGGAATCTGTGTTGAAAGAGCGCCTGGCGGCCCGCCCATCTCCGCTCTCCCCGCTTCAAGCAAGTTGGATAATCCCTAATGAGGATGCTGGCTTGCCGGCCAGAGGGCGCCCAGGCAGGGAGGCCCCCCTGTTTCTCAGCCCAGGACTTGCCCGTTGGGCTGAGGGGGCCAAAACTTCCTTGACAGGTGGGCAGAAGTAACCTTGGCGAGCACAGAGCCAAGCATTTGCTCCAATTCATCTTGTTGGTAGCCAGAGAACGGGTTTGTTTAAACTAACATCTCTAAGCTGTTTTTCCTCAGCGGAACATCTCTGGGAAAATGTGTTTCCAATGCTTGCTGTTCTTTGAGGGGAAAAGCTGCAGTTTGTTTCTTCGAAGATGTTTTCTCCGATGAATGACTAATATTAGTTTCAATGGGTAGCTGTGCTCTGATGAGAATAACACAATTAAGCGCCATTGTGCTCCATTCAGAGAGGCGTTCACTGTACGTAATGGTAAATGCTTATGCCCAGTAGGATGTATACCTTACTGCCATCGCTTTGTTGGTCCCCACCTTTTTTTTAAATGAAATAATTGTATTTTGATGCATCTCTGTGGGAGCAACAAAGGCATCTCGTCTTTGGTGTTCAGGACTTACTGCCTTTGTTAGGATGAGGATGGGGGGAAAGGGTCATTTTCCCACCCCTTTGTGAATTTCCATAAACAGACACAAGTGTGATTATTTTTCTCCCCAGGTGTTAAAATAGGTTGTTCCTTCAGGTCTGACTGCTTTTATCTAACATTACTACCACACTGGCAACTCTTCGATGAAGTGTAAATTACCTTCGGACTGAACGGAATGTTGAGCAGTCTGCGGAGACCGCAGACACTATTGCTTTGCAAAATAGGTTCTGCCTTTAGCCATCTCCTTCTCAATTCACTCTGCCTCTGCTCATTTTTCCCGAGGAGACTTTTATCTTTTCTGAAGAAGGACAGTTTTCAAATAGCAGAGGGTCTGGGACAAAATGTGGTGGTGGGGGGAACAACTTCGCAATCTCTGGGATCTTCCGCTAGCTTGTTCTGGTGACAGCGCTCCCCTCCCCCAACACATGCCTCAGTTTCCCAGCTGCTCAGCATCCTTAAGGAGACACGCCACTTTCCTGCCATGGGCTGGGACTTCACGGTTCTTCCTGAACATCAGCATGCATGGGCACAGACCGCTTACTTACAGATCAGCCCGGTGTGTTTGAAATTAGTTATCGACTGTCTATTATTTACTGTCTTTCCGTTGTCTTTGGGAAATACCTTCAGAGGACCCCTGGGTCAAGTTTCTATGCTGGTTAATGTCATGCTTCCAATAGTTCGTGATTTACGGAGGTTTTCCCAAACTTTGTTGATACTAAACAGAGCCCAGGCCAATCTGATGAAACGGATCCTTGTCGCCCATCCTTCCAGTGAACGGCAAAGCATCTTCTCCCCATTCCTTTGCCACCACCTCCACTCTGGTCCCCCCAACTGCTGGCACTTTTTAGGAACCCTGTAGGTTATCATTTGCGGCTTCCTGGCTGCCAGCAAGCTTGCAGCAGATGGGCTTGGCACGGGGGAGGTGCTTGTTGGAAGCCTGGCTCGCGTGCCAGTCATATGGGGTCCAGAAGGTCAAACTTGGGGTCCTGGCCTTGTTCCTTGCATATTTCAGTTCTGTTTATCCTAGAAGGATCTAGCAAAGGAAAGCAGAATCCAGATGAATTCCTCTGCTCTTGTAGACCTTTCCCTGGATGGGTCTGTGTGAACATAGTCACTTGGCACCTCACCCCGTGCCATCCATCAGGCAGGCACAACCCAGTCTGGGTGTCGAGGCCAGGGAATGGGTTTTTAAGTGATCTTGTAAATGAAGATTAGTCCTTACTGCCTGGACTGGGTGGTAGGGGGAGTAACAGACACCTGCGTGACTGTCAGTGCCACCAAAGGCTGTCACTGCAAGACCTATTCACCTGAGATGCGGGAAGAGCAGGTCCAGGAGGATCATCTAGGGAAAGAGGGCAGAGTGGACATCCCTGTGGCCATGCGCCTGGCCATTCAGAGCAGGAAAGAATCCCGCTGGCCCATGTCACCATCTTCAGTGACCCTGCCAACCACTTCTTGAAGGAGGACAAGCTGGAGGGGAACCAGGGACAGGATTCTCTTCCTCTTCCCCCAGTGGTCAGATGAGACGAGAGCATGCCCGCTGCTCTGCTGTGACCTCAGGTCTCCATGCTGGCATCCAGGTTGCGCGCTGTGGGTATTCCTGCCTCCTCCTGGGAATCCTGTGCTGCTGGAAACACGAGTGAAGCTGAATGCACTTTTAATGAGTTTGGCAGAAGAACTGTTTGAGCAGGTGGCTTCTGCATGGTGGGAAACCATTGCTTCTAAATTGGCTTTTGTGCCTTTTCTGCCTTGGCCTTGACAGACCTGGGGGGCAACTTGCAAGCACCCAGGCCCTTCAGCCTCTGGTGAGCTGGGCTGCCTGCGAGAGGACCAGCAGCACTATGAGAGGCAGCTCTGCAAGCCCAGTGCCCCCTGCGCCCCCAGACCTCAGTGTCCCCCCACCCCTGAGCCTTCAGGTGGGGTGAGTGGAAGGAGGTGGGAGGAGATGCCAGCTCCTACCCATCCTCTTCCTTCGGAGCCAGTGCAAGCGCCCCTGTGGGTGTGCAAAGAGCTCCTATTTTCAATATTGTCTCAGCTCCACAGATTGTTGAATGGAGGCAAATAATTAAGAGCAAGTGCCCTCTGGAGGGAGGTGGCTTCAGGGTAGTTTGCACTTACCTTGGGCTCTTCCAAGGACCTCCGAGTACACTTCTTGGGTCCACCCAAGACACCAGGTCTTCCGGAACCATCCTGACCACATCAGTTTCTTCTGTTTGGTGCAGGTGAATAGTTTAATGCAGAAATCAGGGAGAAGCTTGCCTTGGCACAGTTATAATCATAACAACAGTCAGGGTCTAAAACAGCTAGTGTTGATCCCAAGGTTTAATATGTGTCATTGGCTCCTGAGCCCAATGGGGTAGGCTCAAAAGGCACTCAAGAGGGAAACTGGAACTTGGAGGGGTGAAGTCCCTTAAGTCATGTTAAGTCATGGTGATGAATAGCACAGTGTGACAAGAGCCAGCTGTGACAGTCTTCATGGCAGCCAGGCCTGTGTTAATCCTTTTTTGCATGAATGTGTTTAGTCAATGCATTCAACCCTCATAATGACTTGAAAAGTGGGTACTATTCTGTACCCATTTCACGTATGAGAGGACTAAGACTTAGAGATTCAGTGACAAGTCCTGGCTCCAGAGTCCGTGCCCTTCCTCACTCCACATTGATGTCCAGGGTCCCTCAACTGATATGTGATGATCCAGGAATTCAGTCCACCAGCTAGAAGTCTCTATTCGTTTGTTGTGTTAGGAAAGCTGAGGGAAATATCGCTTGTCTTCACTCTTGAGTAGTCTTCTCCTAGACGTGTGTTAGTTTCTGGCTCCTCAGTGATAAAATGTCATGGATGAAAATTACCTGGATTGAAAGCAACAGGTCCCTCTCACTTCGGTGCGAGACTGACCAACCAAGAGAAAAGGGGACGCTACTTGTAAGATTAGCAACCCAGGGCTCACCTGTCACCATTTTGATCCTTGTGGGGTATGGACATAGATTAAGAGAGATGCCTTAGATAAAGGAACACCTTTATCTTTCTCATCCTCTCTGGCACATCAGAGATAAGGTTACTGGCAAATCTCTTTTCTGTGACGACAGCCCCCCTAACCTCCTAGGAATGTTCCACCAGAGACATGTCCCTGAAAGATAAAACTGTTTACCCCCACAGGGATTTTTCCTGTTGAGTATTTTCCATCCTCCTTCCTACATGTCACATGTCACAGGATCCTGGGTGTTTTCCTTCCTCATTGCTTTTATTGTGATCATTCTGTGACAAAGTGTCAAAGGGTCTTCAAACCCACATTAAAGTGGACTTGGACGTGTTCCTAATCCTTGATCCATGAGCTGCTTTCTCTCTAATCGTTATCAATCTCTTTCATTTCATTCTCTCCCCCCCCCACCCCGGCTATTGCTGGACTTGGCACTGCCTACATCATGTATACTGTATATATGCGCCCTCTCTTCAGAAGGATGATTCTAGGCAAAGCTAGAAGCTTTTCCTCCATCCAAAGCATCCTCCCCATGTCCTGAGTTCTATCCCAATGACCTCAGTAGCCTCTCGTAGTCTGAGACCACACCCAGTAGACTTATGTACTTCTTACAGATTCCTTAGTCTTAGTGTTCATCAGTCTTGGCATTGACATCTGGCAGTGGGGCAGAAAGAGGGTTGTGTGCCTTGTGGGATGCTTAGCAGCATCCCTGTCCTCTGCCCACTAGATGCCAGTAGAACCCTCTATACACCAGCTGTGAGAACCAAACATGTTTCCAGAAGTTGGGGCATGTGAGCGGGTACCAAAATCACCCCCACTGGAGAGCTAGGCAGTGTGCTGACCATCAGGGAAGAATCAGTGATGAGCTCCAGATGACAGTTCCAGTGATGTCTGTGTGTTTTCTGTCCTATTCGTGAACCTAGAACAGTGCCTGCCACAGAGGTCATGGATAAGTGCTGGATGAATGGACGACTGGATGAATGTACCATTTCCCAGTTGCAAAGTGTGTAGCGTTTGGCTCAGCTACAGACGCAAGTGAATGTGACTCAGAAAGTCGCCAACAGTGCCCTGCTGTCTAGACCAGGGCTCTGTGCAGACCTATAGAGTTTTCATTGTCTTTTCCATTCCTGCCCAAGAAATCACATTTGCTCCAAAGCTGGCCTGGTGGCCATCAGAGCTAGGATTGGCCTGTCAGACTTGAAGTAATTCATCATAAGCCTCAGAGCCCCACCACACAGGATATGCTTTGTCAATGCTGCAGAATCTGAGGCTGGGAAGGATGGCTGTTTGGCCAGGTGTGAATGGCCAGGTGAGAAGTGCCCTTCCCTCATCTCCCTAGAATCACCCAGCCAAAGGACGTGACCTTTCCTTTCTGGGAAAAGAGCGCAGGGGCCCCCGGAGTTTCTTTGTAGGGGGTTGATTCAGTCTTAGAAAAAGGGATGTTCGAAGATCGGAACTGGAAACTGGAGGGACATGCAAGGGGTCATCCAAGAGTGGAGGAATAAGGGGCCAGTGTCTACTGAGCACATTCTCTGCTTTCCCAGACACTTGACACATATTTTCTCATCTTACTTTCCTGTCACCGTGAGTCTGGGTGATATCACCATCCCCATTCTCCAGATGGCAATGTTGAGGCTCAGGATGCCTCAGATCAGGCTCAGCATTCCTGATCTCTCGGAGCTGCCATGGACTGTGGCAGACAGGAAACTCACTGGAACATGGTTTTGCCCAACACTGGAGTCTGCCTGCTTCTCCCTGGCAAGACTTCAGGGAGGTGGCAGCCAGGGGCCCCTCAGAGACCTGTGAGGAGGCCTTTGTCCTTTTGCTTACATGCCTACCCGCCATCTCTCCCTCTTTCATTTATTTTCTTGCTCTTCTCTCCTCCTCTGTTTCCATCTATCTTGAGAGATTGGGCCCCTAGATTCAGAAACCACAGTTTAATAAGAGATGGACATGATTATCTCGGCACCACAGTCTGGGGGGTGTGGCTAACATGGAAATGTAATTATGTTTTATAATAAAGACCCAGACAAGTGTAAAGCAGACGAGGAGTGACAGATACGGAAGGCTGCAGTGGTGGGCATGACGTGACAATGTGGAACAACAGCAGCTACGAAAACACATTCATTTTGCTACTGGAGGTGAAACTGACACAAGAGATTATTATTAAAAACTGCAGGGTTTTGGAAGGGTTAAGAGTGAACACTACAGAGAATAGCTGCTGGTTATTCCATTCTTTCTTGAGAAACAAGATGTGGATGATACAGCACTTAACTCATAAATAGGAGCTTATTCCCTCCAAAGAGAATGAGAAAAGATAGGCATTTCATGGCGGGTACTGCCCCACATCTTTTAAAATTTCCTCACCCCTCATCATCATCTTCCCAGCCAAGACTGGGGCTCCCTGTCAACTCCAAGAGATGAATTAATTCATTTTCCTTCATTCATTTGCATTGTTTTGGAAACCATGGACCATCATGTACTCAATTGGTAAGTGCAACCTGCCAGACATAGTGGGATTCGTGCCATCTCCCACCCCCAAATTCTTGCCATTTGGAATCTTGTGTTCGCCGTGTCTTGATAATAGCAATAGATGAAATTTCGATCATTTGGTTCTGGCCCTGCAATGTGTAATCATGATACCAGGGAGCAAGATAAATGAAGACTAGGGAGGACTAACCTGTGATTATATCTATATTGATTATCTTAATTAATATGTTCATCAAGTGGGTGGCTTTTCCTGTTCCTACCAGCTTTGCTAGGTGAAGTAAGGATAAACAAGACCACCCAGCATATCTTTAGATTGGGGTGTTGGCAGAGAGCACAGTCTGGCTTGCCGTTTGGGGAGATAGTCCACCGTTAGCTGGCAGATGCGATCCCTCACAGTTCAACATGGTGCCAGGCAGTCCTATGAGGTGGGTAGAAGTCTTCACAGAAGACGCTGGGGAAGGAGCAAGACTCTGTGGTTGGCTCAACACATGCATGGGTTCCACCAGAGGTTAATTCACAACCCATCCTCAGTGCTTTCAATGTCATCCCACCTTGCCTCTAAGATGGAGACTCAGTCTACGATCCTCTATTCACAAAGCCAGAGCTCAGCTTCCTTTGTACTTACAGGACTCCAATGTACTTATTCTGTCTCTGTGCCCAGGAGAACACTGGGGAAGCGCTAGTCTGCCAGCTCTGAGGGTCCACAGAGACATTCCTGGGTACTGTCCCCATGGAACCTGTCATCTGGCCTCTGTGTGGCTGAATGGAGATCAGTACAGCAACTCTTTCTTAACTAAAGAAATGGAGTTTTAAGCAGATTTGTCCAAGATTGTGGAGCTGGTCATCAAACCAGGTCCTTTTTCTGCCAGGCAAGGTGGCACATGCCTGTAAGCGGCAGCCTAAGGAGCCACAGCTGGGGCCAGGGATCATGGTTCGAGTCCTGCCAGGGGCACGTAGCAAGACCTAGTTCCAAAAATACATAGCTGGGCATGGTGGTATCTGCCTGTCATCCCAGTTACCTGGGAAACTGGGGCTGGGGATTGCTTGAGTCCGTGGTACCCCGGGCAATGTGAGCCTGCGGTTCCACAGGCAAAAGTAGCAAGACCTAGTCTAAAAAAAAAAAACAAAAAAAAAACAGGTCCTTGTTCTCACTGTGGATGAAGCCAGCTAAGCAATGGTGGGAGAGGCCCGAGCTGAGCTGAAGAGGGGCTGAGATATGACCTGGCCTAGCCCACTCCCTCATGTGCAGGCCTGCCCTGTCTTGTAAGGCCTGGCTGGCAGTGCCATCGCCCCAGCTCTGTGTTCCTGAGCCTCCCGTCCAGTGCCCCCTCATGGTGAAGGAAGAAACCGGTTTGACACACGTAATCCCACTTGCGCACTAAGTTCATCCCAGTCTTTGGGTCTCTCTCCCAGTGGTCTCTCTTCCTGCCTCCTCCGTGTGTAAAGCAGGGTAGAGTCCCAAAGGGAGTCTTGTGACTTCCTCTTATGTCAATGAACCGAACAGGAAATGGTGGGGGAGGGTTTGTGTGGCCCCAACACCTATATCAAGTGAAGTTTTCGTATGTGGAAGTGCGCTGGTTGGAGACCTGGGGTCCGAGCCTGTGGATGTGGGTGCCCGCTTCCAGTGTCAGGCTGGGATTTGGACATCACACAGCAGCCACCTGAGTTCTCTCCTTGCTGTCCTTCCAGGGAGATGCCATTCAGGCTTTTTCATCAGGGTCTTCGAGCCAACCTCCGCCTAAGAATATTGGCTTTAATTCTTCCCTAACCCCCTGGTGATATCAGTGCATGTTCTCACTTTGCTCTAATAGTCAGGGCCCTGCTGCTTCTGGTTCACACCTCAACCTTGTTCTCCTGGCAGTGGAATTTCATCCACAGACCAAAGGCCAAAAGCTTGGCTGAAGCCTCAGGGGGAGATGAGAGCAGGCTCTTTCACTGTGCTTCTTGGAGGAATGGAAGGGACTGTTAACCTAGAGGCCACTCATGCATCTACTCACCAGCCCTGGTTAACTTACCCCCAGGCAGCTAAGCCAGTAGCTGGAAATGCCATCTCTGTTTTAATTTCAGTGCAATCAGGAACATTTTGTTCTGGGCTTCCAAAACCATCGACAGCAAAATACAAATAATAGACAATTAAACTGCATTCGAAGCTCTATTGACAGCAGGGTTTAGAAAAGCAGAAAGTATTTTAAAGGATCAAAACCTTTCGGAGCTTTGGGTTGTAGGTTTAGCATTCCACACTCAACACTCTCCCCACTGCCAACAGAAACTGTAGCTGCATCTGTAATGGGAAGTGCTTCTTGACTCCTCTCGGAGTTCTTACAACCTCACTCTTGTTGCGTGAATGATGGGGTCGGGGAGCATGGCTCCCATGCTGGGACCAATGGAGTGTCTCACAAGTTCTCACACTGCTCTCGCAGTATGAAGGCAGCCCTCGGTAGTGGGAAACAGATGGGTGACCTGGGTCCCCAAAACACTAAAACTTTCTTTTACGGAATTCAGTGACCCTTGGGTCAGTTTGCTAATCCCTGATGTGCGGGTCACCTTCTGACCCATCTGCATACACCAGCGTGGTCATCATGTGCTCAGCATACATGAGGAGCTTAATACAATACATGGTGTGGAATGTGCTCAGTGTACACGAGGAACTTAATACATGGTGTGGAATGTGCTCAGCATACATGAGGAGCTCAATACATGGTGGTGGAATGTGCTCAGCATACATGAGGAGCTTAATACATGGTGGTGGAATGTGCTCAGCATACACCAGGAGCTCAATACATGGTGGTGGAATGTGCTCAGCATACACCAGGAGCTCAATACATGGTGGTGGATTGTGCTCAGCATACACCAGGAGCTCAATACATGGTGGTGGAATGAAGCTGATGAATGAAAGGTGGGCAGTAAGAGCCCTGGATGGCCATATTAAGGGAGCAGAACTGAGAGGCTGGTCCTGGGGTGGAGCCATCAGCAGGAAGGAGCTGGTGGGTGGTTGGAGATGCGTTCATGTCACTTGTGGTTAGTCATCACTGGTGACCTTCGGAGAAAGTTGAAGCCATCGGTGAGATCTGAGCCTCAGTTCCCTCTCCTATGAAATGAGAAGCTAGTTTCCATCTCCGAGGTACTGGAGCCGGTGTGTGGGCTTACGGGAGGGAGGCGGGCCGACCCCAATGCTGGCAATGTGCCTTTGGAGCCCTGGGACCCCACAGCTCTCGATCTCCACGATTGCAGCGTGAGGTGGATTATCTGCCCCTGGAGGGTGGGTGGGGTGTTTAATGCAGGTTTGTTCAATGGCAGCACCGTTGACACTCTGGGGTGGAATATTTACTGGGGAGAAGGGAGCTGTGTCCAGAATCTCGGGGCCCAGGTAGCAGCACCCTGGCTTCCACCCACCAGGTGCTAGGAGCACCCCCAAAATGCAACAGCCCCTAGATATCGCAGGCATTGCCAAATGTTTTCCCTCACCCCCTACGTGGGAAACTTGGGTTTCATGGAATAGCACATAGTAGGGCTAGCACATAGCTTGGCAGGTTTAGGGATCCTATAACTGGACGCATCACTATTTTTCTTAAATGACATTCGCAGATCACCCAGTGAACCATGTTCCAAGTTATCATGTAAAAGAAGTAATGAGTAACATTTTATAAGTATGTACTAAGTCACACTTTGTTGTTCCTTTTCTTTATTTACCCACCCCACCACCTTTGGTCTTATTGTCTAAAAGTTTATTTTTGTTTTATTTGGTTCCAAAGTCTTTTTTATTTTCTTATAAAGTCCAGTTTATTGATTTACTATGTTTTGTGCTTTTCGTATACATTGATACAATATTGGCCCATTCACGGTCACAAAGATTTTCTCCTATATTTTCTTTTCTTTTTTTAATTATGATTTATTTTATTTTACATCGTTACCTACCCTGGGGTTCTCCCACCACCTTATCATCATCTTAGTCTTTTGTGCCTCTCCCACTCCCGCTTCCCCTCTCCCCCAATCATGCTCTGTGCTTCGATTTTGCTGGAAGTCAGTTTTAACTTTTTCTTTTCCATTTGTTTGCTTGTTTTCCCTTTATCCCTCATTTAAGTGAGACCATCCAAGATTTCTCTTTTGCTTTCTGGCTTATTTCTGCTAGCATGATTCCTTCTAGCTCCATCCATGTTGCTGTGAATGACATTAGAGGCATCATTATTAACAGTAGATTCAATCCCTCTGCCCCGCCACCTCCCTCTCCCCCACCACCTGTAGACTTCTGTCTCCCAATGGCTGAATTCAGTATTAGTTGCAGACCTTAAGCCTTTCTCCTGGCATTTCTGTTACTCAGAAGTCATACTGCTGGGAGGAACCAGTCTTCCTGTGATTCCTGGGGATCGTGCTTTTCAGCCTTTCCACATACCCATACCCTAGACTTGTTTACAGCCTGTGATCAGGGTTCATGTAAGATAGCATTTAGCTGCCTGCCATTTGAATGGACAGGGAGGGATCAGGGCCTAAAAGCTTAGCTCAGAAAGACTGGCAGGCCGAGATAGCAGTTTGTACTCAAAGGTTACAGATAAACACCCAAACTAGCACCAACCCAGCAATCACTCTGGCCAACATGCGCCTGCTTCTCAATCAGCCAGGGGCCAGTTCAGTGATTTAAACTTTAGCCAAGATGGCTAAACCCAGATCTGCCTCATGGTAACAGAATCAGATGAGCCTATGATTTGGGCTATTGGCTTTAAAAAAAACCAACTTTCTTTTATTTTGGAAAAATAATAATAATAATAATAATAATAATAATGTGTACAATGACCTCCTGGCACGACTGCTAGAAAGACCCAGCTATGCGCCGAAAAACGAAACTGGCCCTGAGCTAGATTTCAGGCAATATGATTTGATTGGCCAGCTGCCATGGCTAACTAGCATCATCCTGCCCCATCTCCAGCTAACTCCTAAAACCCCTCAAGCATGCGATTCATCATATCATTTTCTCATTTACGCCAGCGCTGGATAATGGCCTAATCTCTCCAGCAGCATTCAGATTTATTAGAGAAGACGGCATTTACAAAATCATTTCACTGTTCCATGCAAACACCCCAAACTGGTATGTGCTTGCCTAGTATAAACCTTCCTTTTCACAGTGCTTTATTACCTGCAATTAAGATCATCTGGAAGGGCCAAGTATATGGTTTTTAATCCCTTGGTGTTTGGTTACTCCTCGACTGCTGCACCTTCTAGGGCTTGGAAGCAAACATCAGAGAGAGACAGGTTTCCATGCACAGAAGGCCAGCCTGGCTGAGCATGTGAGCTAGTCAGCAGGACACGGTCAGTGGTCATCACTGAAGCCTGAAGCCTGGATCACCATCTGCCAGGCATGTGGGCTCGATGGCTCCCTGACTGGGTTTCAAAGTTCAAGTGAGAAAAATAAGTGGGAAACCAAATGTGATCCCTTTATTGCGTTTGCACTGGAGTCGGCCGTCAGAGAAGATAAGGTTTGGCAGTCCCAGTCTGTTGTCATTGGGGTGCAGCCCAAAGAGAGTTGAGAGGTAGTGAGTCGTTACTAGGAAAGGACCTCACTGACTTGCACTGTGATGACTTACCTGGACAGACTAAGTGATGCCAACATGGGTAGGTTTGATGTGCACAGTGTAGTACAGAAATCTCCAGCCTCCACGGTCTGGATGCATAGCCTGTTCTTGGGACATATTTCAGCTGCATGAGGGACACATGCTTCTCTACAGTCTTTATTTCCCACAAGTGATTAGTTCCCATCTCCCAGGGTTGTTGTGAGACCACAGGAGAGGGTGTGTGTCAAGACTGAGCTCTGTAGTCAGCACTTGTTCTACTGATATCGGGTCGAAGCACGAGGCAAAAGCCTCCAAATTGCAAACCCCAAGGTCCGTTTCACCTGCGCCTAGCAGTTGCCACTCCAAATACCAATTAACAACAGGGTTTTATTAACAAGGGAGCTGAACAGGGAGAACAAAACATCGTGAAAGCCACATGTAGCAATTATCTTACCCCAGTCACCATTCTCAGACCCAAAGGTCCCCAAGGCACAGTGCACAGTCCAATGACGAATCCTTCGCCCCTCTGAACCTCAGAGGAAGGCACTTTGGCAAAGTCCAGTCCTTTCGCCGGGGTCTTCTCTTTCCTTTCTTTTCTCTCCGGTGTCCCACGCTGCTCGACTTCTCCCAGGTGCTTCAAGCTTCTTCCACGGTGGCTGATGAAGGAATCAGCTTTCCAAATCGCTGGCCGTCTCTAGGTACCAGCTCTCCACAGCACTTTGCTACAACGCCACACTCTCCACGCTGGCCACACTTCTGCCGGCCGCCATGGCTCCTCGTCCCCTCCAGCTCACTCTTCCAGGAGGCCTCTGCCCAGCCTGGTCACTCGGGGTACTCTTTACCCGCCTGCCATTCTCTTCTCTCCTCTCCCAAAGGTTCTCTCTCTCTAGTTCTCTTTCCTCCCCAAAGGGTCTCTGTCTCCTCCTAGTCTCTGCTCTTTGCCTCTTCGCCCCCTGCTTCTGATCCCACTCCCTTTTTCCAACTCCTCCTTTCTCCTGCAACTCCCACACCAAATCTGGTCGGGGGCCACTGGCCCCCGGCCAATGGGTGAGGAGCACCTTAAGGAGGCGGGGCTCACTGCCACCAGCCAATGGGGGAAGAGTTCCCTCAAGGGGGCGGGGCTAACTGCCACCAGCCAATGGGAGCAGAGTACCTTGTTAAATGCTATAATCTGGGGTGGGGGTGTTAGGGCCACCCAGTTTCACTACCTCTGTAAATGCCGTAAATGTCATAAATGGCATAAAGTGTGTCACAGAGGTGTGTGGTTGTGTGGCATCTCAACAGGCACGATGTGGTAGAGAGCTTCTGCCTTGTCTGTTAGTACACATGAACATGTTATCTGATTTGGGGGGGCATAGTGATGGGCCACTGGGATAAATAAGTACTTGCTTTCTGCTCACCCCTAAGAGGGAGGAGCAATGTGGGGGAGGGGGAGTGGTTAGAGGAGGGCAGCTGGGAGAACTGGACTATAGCAGAGACTACCACTGAGAGTCTACCGAGGAACACACAGGAGATCGCAGCCTCCCCAGCAGCTGGCGATGCCAACTGTGTGGCCAAAGGTAGGGCCACTCCCACCTCTATCCCCCCCAACATCTTAAGAGGCATCCCAATGGCCACTTCAAAGTCAGAACATAGGGTGGTCTTTGGGTAAGAACTCTCTGCTCTGAATTCTACAACCTGAACAACATCCCCAAGTCAAGTTCACTTAAGAACTATCTCAAAGTAGCCAATTACCTTGAATTCAGGAAATACTGTCTTTCCTATCTTACGCAGATGTCATTATGCCTTAGAAAAACTGAGGGGAAAATGACATGTGTTGGAGAAGAACTCGAAAACTGGGGTGAGGAGGAGTGATAGCACCAGGAAAATGCATTTGTCCCAGTACAGCATCACAAGTGTCAACACTGTCTTCAATGGGATGTGAAAGGCCATCTTGTCCTGTCTTTATTTTGTAGTGGGAGAAGCTAGAGCCACATAGCACCTTGTGGCCGACCTCAGATAAGTGGTGATGCTGGTTTCGGGGTCCAGCATATACCCTAGTCCCGTCCCCCCCCCCTCAGTAGGCACTGTCCTCCTAAGATGCACGGGCTGCAGAAAGCTTCATACATCATAGTGTGTCCCTCTGTGCCCTCAAGGAGCTTACAATCTGAACCAGACAAGTGGGGAATGAGGGAGCCTCTGGCATGGGCTTTATGGTTTGGCCTGGTTTCCCAGAAGCATATAAGAGGAGAATTTTAAAAGAAAAGCACAAGTCAGATGCCCAAATTAAAACACTAAATTTTCTTGGAGTTTATGTGCTGTGAGCAATGTAAATAAAGGTGAGGGCTGGACCCCTCCCCCTATAAATCAGCCTCAGCCAAAGTCTCCCTCCCTGGGTTTGTTTAGGTATTCTAGCCCATCCCCCGCACCTCTTGGCCTGTCTCGATCCATGGGGGAGGGGACCATTTGTCATCCTGATTGTCCTCCCTTGGGTTTCTAGGAACAGCGATCTCAGTGTTGCCTTTTGCATGAAATATTAAGCTCAGAGATAGAACCAGGGCATTTCTATGCTGGCAGGATCCACTTGGGAAGGCTGCTTTTCTGCCCTTGTGGCCTCATTTGCATTTATTTTGCTCCTGACGTTTGTAATAGAGTAGTGGGTGTCCATCAAATAGCTATTAACTCTTCAGCCAGTTCCTGAGGGGGCTGTCCGGGCTGCCTCTGACAAGTTCAGGGGTAACACAGTCTGTACCTTGGGTCATTCTATTGAGCCACTGTGGAGGGTAGAACTCCCCATTATCTGTTTTGCCTCTCAAGGTCCCTGCAAGACAATATCCTTGATTGCATGACCACCTCCATTTAACTGGACTCAGGTTCTTGGGTTGAACTGCCAGTCCCATCCCCTCCCAGTCTGTCATCTTTTAGGTCACATCATGGAGGCTCTGTCCTTTGAGGATTGGGGGCGGGGGATGGCAAGTCCATCTCTTGTAGGGTTTTGTCATGCATAAATCAAGGAGTTTGCAGATGTGAAATTCAGGGCTTGGCACATTTAGGCTAAAGATTCAGTAACTAGCAGCTGTGAGGACTTAGAGCTATGACACGATGTCTCCCATGGAAAATGTCTTGTGTTGTGGGGTGACCCTCCTCCAGGATGACAAATAAGATCACCCCAGGTGGTGCTACTTGAAGCTGCAATCTGGATGTTTCAAATACAATCCCTGGAATGGATGAGGCCTTCATGTCCTCATTTATTTGGTGGTTTGATCTATGGAGTTTCCTATTCGGCCATGGCAGAAGGAGTTCTGGGAGTGCCCACAGCTCTCTGCGCCCACCTTAAATATGCCCAGCCAAAGTCTTATCTCCGACAGCCCATACATCAGCCTCCCTGGGAGATGGGGTCCCACGGATTTGCTGCCAGACCCTCCGTTAATTTCTGCATTATTTCACCCTCCATTATTTATCACCTGCTGAGATTCAGGCTCTCCTTGTTCAGCAAAGGCCTTGAGTGGTGAGAGGGGCTGCTCGGTCCAGTGCTTGCTTCCCTCTCACTGGCCAGGTTGGTTTTGCCTGCAAGATCCCGTGTGGGGGTGTCATCTGTGTTTGTGGGGTGCAGTCTCTGTCAGTGGAAAAACCCAGGAACGGGGCCTCATCAGGTTCCAGGGCTGAGGACTGGATTTGGGGGCTCACGTCCCCTTCTGCCTCCAGCTGGTTGATGTCTTCCCATCAGCAAAACAAGGGGAACTGTTCACCATCTATTTTTTGGTGCAGACCTCACAGAGCTCATGAGCTCCTAGGGTAGAAGGTGCATGGTGGCCACTGAGAACAAGGATGTGGACAGTCCCTGGAGATACTTAGAGGGCCGAGGCACTGTCCTAGAAGTTGCATAAGTATTTCTGTGCTTCATTCTCATACAAGACATTATCATTGGCCCAAACTTGACAGAATAGGCAACAGACACACCATTTGTTCAGCTCCTGCAGCAGTGAGAATTGAGATTTGAACTCTGGCCCAAGGACTTCAGAGTCTATATTTCTATCCAGCACACATCCCTCTCTTGTATGAATGACCATGCATGGTAACAAATAGCTGACAGCAGGTCCTTCAAGGTCTGCGAAAATGTCCACCAAGGACACACTTGCCCAGGTGAAGGTGAGGGTGTTAGTGGCCATCCCCCATGGCTGTGTACTGGAGTTGAGTCTGAAGTATAAGCAGTTGCCTCGGGCACAGAAGGTGTAGGAGGTGGTTCCAGGCTCCTTGGTACAGGACAGAAGGGACAGAGACTCATGGCTCGCAAGAGAATCAGACAGTTTGGGTTGAGCACCAGCTCTGGGTGCAATGGGGAAAGTAGTGAGAGGTAAAAGAAAGAAAGAGAGGAGAGTGAGAATGGAGAGGACAAAACTAGAAAACTCTTGTAAAGGAAGATGAGGAATCTGGATTTTGATGTATAGATAATGACAAGGCTTGCTATTTTTATTTTTATTATTATTATTATTATTGTAAAATAGATATAACACAAAATTACCATTTTTACCATGTTAAAGTAGTAGTTCAGCAATATTGGGTATATTCATATCCCCACTATCTAATTCCAGAAATTTGAAATCACTTGGAATAGAAACCTTGTGGCCATTATAGTCATTCATCTTTTCCTCTACCTCACTCCTGGAAACCACTAAGATGCTTTCTATCTATGAATTTACCCACTCTGGATATTTCTATGCATGGAGTCAGGTAGCATATGACCTTTCCTGTCAAGCTTATATTATTTAGTGCAATGGTTTTAAGATGTATCTGTGCTATAGTGTATGATTAGAATTTCATTCCTTTTCACAGCTAAGTAATAGTCCATTTTGTGGATATACCACATTTTATTCATCCAGTCATCATCTGATGAGCTTGTATTGTTTCTGCCTTCTTGTTACTGTGAACAGTGACAATATATCACTTTGAGTTAACTTTTGTCTTCAGTTCAGCATCTTAAATCAATGTCTTCAGTGCCTTAGATCAATGTCCAATACCCTGATCCCATCATCAGTTTACTCACCTGTAAAAGGTGAGATTCATGTGTCTATACAGACGTCTACCATCTGCGTCTCCTTTAATTTTAAGTGTAAGAGGAAAATGAGATAACTTGGAAATTGTTTGAAATTCTGAAAAGTCTATTTAAAATCAGAGTGAAAGCTTCCTCAGGCATTAAATGGAGTTGAGAAGAGCCCCCACTTCTGAGAGCATTGAGGTTATTAAGTGTGTTCATTTATGGGAGGCACAGATAATAGAGCAAGCAGATCGGAGGCACCCATGAATGTTGGTTATGATCATTACTGCAATTCTCATTATTACCGCTCATTAATATTCATTATTATTATTGGCATAGCCTCTACTCTGTCCCACATTCTCTGGGCAGCAAGAAGCTGGGACAGGTTTCTTGAGTCCTGTGCACAGTCCATGAGGGAGCCTTGCTGGGGAGACTTTGGGCACACATGGCAGAAGCTTTCCTATCTGCCTGCTCCTTCTGGAATACTCACCCTGGCATGGGGCAGCCCCATGTCTGATGGTGGAAGGGTGCAGTATTTAGACCAGATCCTCTCCAATAATTCACCATATAGTGTTTGTAGCAACAAACAAGAAGTTTGGGTTCCAGAGTAGATGGTCTGGAGTTGAGACCTCGCCCTTCTGCTTGCTTGTTGTGTGCCCTGAACAAGTCACTCAACCTCTCTGAACCTCAGTTTCCCCATCTGTAAATGGGCACAAGACAGTGGCATCTGGCTCTATTTGAGTTTTCAGTGAGGATGAATGCAGCAGCACTTGCCTAGCACCTACAACCTGACTTTTCTTAAAGGAGAAAAAGTCATATTTCTACAAAAATTGCATAATACCATGTAGGAAGGGACTTTCTAGAAGCGTTTAACATCTTTAAAAGTGCAAGGCAGAGAGAATATCTGTCTAAAACAGACTATCGAAATTGGAGACCTTGTAAAGAAACAATATCAGCCTGATTTTTTAGTGCAGCTATGTTCTAGGAATTATGCTTATTAGCTCTGTAATTTTTATTACACTTGACAACATATCTACCAAGGGGTGTCCTTTGTTGGGATGGATTAGGTTTTTATACTTTCTGGGCAATCCTGTGAGTTACTAAGACTTATGCATGGATTTTAGGTAAGATCAGAGGCTTTCCGAAGGTCACTCATATACGTGGTGAGGAAAGGACCAAACTCAGGGCTGTCTTCCTCAGCATCCTCTTCAGAGGTCACTTAGGCATGAACCTAAATTACAGATAGGTAGCCCATGACCCCAGGAAGACACTCTGAGGTTGTTCATCCAGGTGTGATCCTCCTTCTTTAAGTGGAAAGCAAGTTTTCATTCTGGGAGCCCACAGCACCACAGGTCAAAAAGGAGCCAACTGAGGTTGGCCAAGTTACTGGAATATCCCTGTGGGCAGGAGACATTGGAATCCAAGTATTATAGGTTCAGGGCCCACCCCTCTACCTCTTACCCCTTACTAGCAGCACATGACTTTGGGCCAAGCACATGAGCTCATGAAACTCCAGTTTTATCTTCAAAATGAAGACAACAACCCCTGCACCTTAGGGTGGTTTTGAGGTTTACAAATGGCGATGCTCATGGTTTGCTCTAGGAGAACAATTGGACAGAGCAAGGTCAGTGGCCATGTCCTTGTCCTCATCCTCACAGTTCAAGTTCAACGTGCCAGTGGGTCTCCACTTGTCCTGGAAGCCAGAGCCTCTCTGTGGAGGGACATCTGGCAGGTCTGGAGGTGGAGACAGAGCAGTGGGGCAGGTCCAGGGTGACTCTTCAGGGGCATCACCTCCCGGGGGACTTGCCAAGTAGAAAGACAATTATTGAGATGGAAGCTGAATCTTTTGTGCTCTCATCCACCGTGGCCTGGACCAGGGCCACCCAAGTCATTTGTCATCAGCTAATGGGACTAATCAATGGCTCGAGGGTGGGAACAGGGGGAGGTCCTCAGGCCTGCAGCAACCAGATCCATGCCAGGGTCATCGGGGTGACTGTGTTACAAATGTTTTTTTTTTTCCTTTTTTTTCAAAAATAGATGCTGTGTTTCAGATAGATTTCGGCTGCTTCTGAATGCAGAAAAGTCATGAGTTTAATCCTGTCGCTCATTTAAGTAGACTGTTGACTTCTGCTGTGTTTTTAACCACTTCCATCCTGTAAGACAATGAGCCATACTAAGGAACCTCTAGAGCTTTCTCCTGGGGCCCCAGCTCTTCCCAGAGCCATGCTCCAATCCACAGCCCTCTTGGCTCTTCCTCCCAGTCTGTTCTCTTGCCTTCCTGCACCTGTCTCTGTGTACCATTTACCCCCCAAACTGGCTGCAGAAGAGACTTTTCTTCTCAGTCTTCCTTCTTAAAGCTCCTAGATCTTTGCCTGTGTTTGACGTGGTTTGCTCTGGACAATGAGACAGGAGATAGATTAGCAGGCAAGTTGCAGACGCAAAGATCCTTAGGAAGTCTTTACTCTCTGCTTAGCCAGAGTATAAGGTGTGGGGACACAGGAACCAGACTCTCTGCCTTGTTCATTGCAGACAACCAGCTACTGAGTCTGCTCTTCCCCTCCTGGTACCAGTTTGGGGGCTGTTTTTAAAAAAGAGCACCCATTTGTCTTCTCCTTTCCTCATGAGTGTCTCAGGGTTAGATATGCTTCTGACTTCTTGGAAATACAGTGGTACTTAATAAATGTTGGCTGATCAAAAGTCGCTCAGGTAAACCCCCAGCAAAGAAGACCGTATTGATTCATTTTCATTGGAAAGTTTGTGTTTGCTTAATGATTGACCTTCGCGGGTCATTTGAAAAACACAACAGATGGAGATAAATGACATTGTTTAGTAAAATAAGGTACCTTGGAGATTTCTTATGAGTTTTATCTTGGGAAATATTAATACCTATCAAAAGCACTTCCCCTTCCATTCTCATCCTGAAATGAAATTCAGATCTTGCATTTTTCCTTCATTTTGATTCATCTTAACATGGAGACCAGGGGTCTTAGGGTCCCAGAAAACCTGATTTGAGTTGTGACTGTTACCGAAATAACTGAATGAGCTTAGAAAATTTGGTCAACTTCATTGGTTGCCATTTTTTTAATGCAATAAAAAATTAAGAGGTTTTGAGGATTCCATAGAATCCCTATGAACCTTGGCTGGTGGGCCTTGACAGCTGAGGACCCAGATAAGAGAGCTTATTCATTTCCCAGCCCTTACTGAGTCTTTGAACAAGATACAACTGGTCCCATTGCAGAGAGCTTCACTCCAGTGGGGCAGTCTAGTTTTGTGCCCATCGAGTTTTGCCTTGATAGTGCTGGCTTAGTGATTCCAGAAAAGGAGCTTCTCACTCCCTTCAGTTCTCCCATGTACCCTACCTGCCTCCACCAGTCACTGAACATACAGGAGCCACATTTAGTTTTTGATGTGGCACGTGGAAGCAGGTAGAGAGATGGAGCTTCAGCTAAGAGGAACACCTCCTATCTCTCTAGCCCCCTCTAGCACTCAAGGGGGTGGGCAACAGCATGTCTCTCACCTATCACCCAGCTTCCTAACCTCTTTGGAATGTCCCAAGAGACATATGACTTATTAGTAATGACTGTTGCCCCCACAGGTAAATTCTCCTGTTATTGTGCATCCCCACATCCTCTCTGCTGCATGTCACATATGCTTTGCTACTTCCTTATTACATCATTGTAACATTTCCTTGCTGGGATGTATAAGGAACTTCACAACTTCATTAAAGTTGAACCTGTACTTGCTTCCCAGGATCCCCGTTCTGTGGGCCTCACAGATCACTCTCAGTCTCTTCCGTCTCAATTTTGTCATTCCACACACGACTCCTAACAGTGCTGTCTCATTTTTTCATTTAAATATCACCAGTAAACTGCTAGTTTGTGCCAGAAACCAAAATGCAGATGGGGCTACTGTTTCTAAGAGAACCGCGTGGACCCAGCCCATCACCTGTCACCTGGAGGATGTTCCTAACCTCCAGTGAGATCTTGGAAGAAATACCCATCAGAATTCCTGCCTGGGCATGCCTTGATTTCTCCCGGAGCAGACATTCTGCATGTGTTGAATAGCTTTAAGCTTCTGCACACAGTTCAGAAGGCAACACTACTCATCAGACCGACAAGGTGACCTGTTGAAAATAGTATTGGGACAAAAAGTGGCAGAAGCCACTAACTGGCAAACCACAGAAAAAAAACTTTTAAAATGCAGTCTACCACCCAGCTTTCTTACAGGATCCTTCTCACCCGCACGTAGCAGTTGCCACTCAAATGCAGTTCAACAACAGGGTTTATTAACAAGGGAAATTAGCCAATAAAATGAAAAATCCTCACAGCCACAAGTGGTCAGTTATCTGACCCCAGTCACCATTTTTAGTCCCAAAGTCCCAGTCACCCATGTCCAAGATGGTGCCCGTTCGCCCCTGCAAACCTCAGTCAGGCACTGCAAAGTCCAGTCTTTCTCCAGCGTCTTCTCTTCACTTCTCTCCCCAGTGTTCCACACTGCTTCGCTTCTCCAATATGCTTCAAACAATTACTGATGCACAAATCAGCTTTCCAAATGCCTGGCTATCTCCAGGTACCAGCTCACTATGCCACCTAGCTGTGGTGCCACACTCTCCCCACTGGCCACTCTTCTGCCAGTCACCATGGCTCCTTGCCATCTCCAGGGCTTCTCCTGGCAGGCCATGTGGGTCTGTTCTCTCAGTTCACCATTCTTGTCTCCTTCCTTTCCTGTTTTCCTCTTTTTTCCTATCCTTCTTTTATCTGCCTTTTGGTGCATCTTGCTTCTTCTCCCGCATCTTTCTCTCGGACCCCACCCACCAGGGTATTTGGGCACCAAAAGAATTTTTACCTGCATCACTCACAACCCTGTATCAAAAGGACCAGCTTCACCATGTGTGAGCTGTAGCCCTGATGGGCAGCGTAGCCCTACCTCCCTCGTGAACTCTCTCCTAGATTCTCCCAGACCTGTGCTGATATAACGGAAACCAAGGAGGCAACCGCGTCCTCCCCACCACTGGAGAATGAACAGCTGAAAAGCAGACGACTAAATCCATTGCTTAGGGAAGTCAAAGCGTGCTCCCCAAAAAAGCGCCCCCAAGAGACTTATAATTAGCCGCTAAAAGATCACCAGTACTGCTTCATCCATCTTGGTTGAATTAAAGAAAAAAAACTTTTAAGGTTATTTTGACAAGACTGAGTTTTGAGTGAAGTTGGGGATGCTAAAAGCGAGCCTTTCAAATGTAATTATGTGGAATTGCAATTATCAGCCTCCCTTGCAAAAGCCTCTCAACTCAGCAGGCAATTAGGAGACCTGGAGGAGGGCGGGCAGGTTTGCCTGGTGTGCTCTGTGCCATCTTCTGGGGACAGAAACATGCTAGTAAGTGTCACCGTTGTTTCCAGCTGTCCTGCAAGGGAGAGGCTGGAGAAGGAATTGGGACACCGCAGCCACCATCCTCTCACCCTGGGCACCTCTGGGTTTGCCACCTCTCTGGGGGTGGCAGTACATCTGGAAGCCATCCGAGATGTCATTGCTTTAGATCCAGATACCATTCTCCTGGGAGCCGGGGCCTGAGCTGAAAGAGCCACCTCAACACAGAGCGAGTCTTTTCTTCTCCATCAGACCTGGTGGTGCTGATGCACGGAGGACCAGCCTGGCAGGCCTTTCTCATGCCTGGCTTCTCTCCTGCGGCCTGAGTTAATGACGTTGGGCTGTCTGTGTCCAACGGCCCCGTTATTTAAATTCATCAGACTTGGGAATCTGGCACATCTGCAAAGCGCTAAGCTGGGGTGAAAATGTGAAGCTACAGCCAGAGCCCAGCAAAGCCGGCACCACCATCACAGCCTGCTGTGTCGACGTTTGACTCCACACAGCAGCAGGAGGGAGGATACCGATACAGAACCTCACAGCAGAACCTGCTGCTGGTTGGTGTGCTGCTTGGCACATTGGAAAGCGGCGGGGTGAGGGGGGAAGGAAGGGTTTAGCCCATGAGGAGAGGGTCTGGTGCAGCCGCAAGAGGAAATACTGCCCCCAACAGCAGAATGGAAGGAGTCCGAGGCCCCCATTAGAAACTGATGTTTTTCCATTAAAGTGATCATTGTTGTGACTGGCGGCAGCTCAACAAGGCACAAGGACTCCTATTGAAGTTCAAGGCTGCAGGCTTATGACTGGTGCACCAGGGTCCCCAAACCAGCTCGGCAAAAGAGACCCCGAGCAGAGTCTGTGACAACCTTTTATAGGGCAAAACTACCACCGCGCCCTACTGCGAGGCAAGCAAGCAGGTGTAGGACACGTTCCCATAACTACAGGACATGTTCCCATGTGCCCATATGGTGGGATGCGTTCCCATAACTACAGTTTCCAATAATGCTGGCGCCCATCATCCATCAGGAAGACAATGCTGGCGTCCATCATCTATCAGGTGGACAAGACGGTTGTCAGGAGCAACCAGGAATAAGGGGAGGCAGACACAGGATATCGGACCAGCCAGCCGTGGGGAGGGCCTTTCCACCGAGGGCAGGGAGAGGACACTGGTCTCAAGATGGAGGCTTTAAACAAAATGAAGTCACTTTGGTCAGTCTGTTCCCAGCAATAATGACATGACGTTGGATGAAAGGAGGTTGTCAGAGGACCTGCCCAATGGCGGCTGAGGTCCAGGATGGAGCTGGCTGGGGCTCCCAGGTGCACAGGGCCTGCCTCCCTCCCTCCTTGTTGCCTTTCCTGCCATAGCTCCTGCCACCTCGGACTCTGCAGCCTCTCCTCAGTGGTGCCCGCTGCTCCCGGCCCTTCCTGCTGAAAACCCCGCTGACCCTCATCTCTCACTCTGGGAGGCCTTCCAGATGGTGGGGACGGTGCTCCCTCTGTGTACTCCCTCGCCATGAGGGCAGGGCCCATAGGAAAGGAGGTCAGAGTGTGCATGGGCCAGAGCAGGCAAGAGGGAAAAGCAAGAAGCACAACAAGGAGCTGTTTATTCCGCACAGGCCTGATGCCCCCAGACTCGAGCTCCCCATCACTCTGCCTCCCTCCCTTTGCATGAGAGACGCCACCTGCTCTCTTACCTGCCCATAAACTCCAGACGGCAGAGGCATCCTTAGGGCTCAGCTCACCACCCACCTCCCAGCGGGCCTTGCACATGTGTGTGAAATGATCCCCAGCCCCTGGCATCCTCTGGACTCCACCATCGCTGACAAATTCAGTCCTGTTCTGTGCTGTGTAGGGGTTTGTATAAAGCACCCCCCCCCTTGAAAAAAACACAAAACCAACCAAAGGGAAGCCTCGTGCCCAGGCTGGCATGCCACGGCATGCCACGGGGGGCATCTGGGTGCAGGGGAGGCCTTCTTTGGGGGCACAGGCTCTGCACATCAGGCCCCTCCTCAGCATCAGGGTTACATGGAAAGAAAGGTGCTGTGTCCCCTCCCCCGCTGATGGCAGCGAGAGCCAGGTGCCCATGGAGGACTCTCTCCTCGTCTGTGTGCCCTCCTCCTTCTCCTTCCCAGGAAGTAGGCTGCATCCATCTCCTCTTAAGTCTCTCCATGCCCTCTATGATGCACCCAGGTCATGCACCTCAAAGGAGGTGCACCCTCTATGCTTGGGCAGGGACCTGGTGGGGGCAGCTGTGCCCGCCATGTGTGCCCATGGGTGCTGTGGCCTCGTATAAAAGGACGAGCTCTGGTCGGCGGAGTCCCCTCGTTTTAGTTGGCACTCAAGACACAGCAGCCTTCCAACACCCCCGGAGCATATAGGCCGCCAGGCCTTTTTCAGTGAGGTTGCGGGAAAGTTGGCGAGTCGTTCAGGGCTTGTAAATTAGGCCTTGTTTAAAAATTTAGATAAAGTTCAACATGCGAGAGAAAGGCTTTCCTAAGATTACCCGTGCAGTATCCCGAAAACCCCTTTCAAGTTCCATGGAACCGCGCTCTGGCGACGCACAGACATGAAATGCTACACATGTCAAAAGAGTTTCCATTTATTGTCCTAAGCAAAACGCAGGCATTTTCTGTGGTTTAAGAGTCAAGATGCACATGGAGATGGAATGCGCGCGGAGAATTCGGCCTGTGGAGGAATCTGTTTCCACAAACCTGCCTGGTTTTATTTCATGTGCAGTCACGCCATGCTCCTCACAGCACACCGCGAACCCATGGCAAAAGGGGAAGTTTGGGCTCATCCTAAACATTCTTTCTTAGATGTTTGAGTGTCGGGGCCTCCGGGGGCCTCATGGATCAACCCCGAGAGGTACTGGGGTGGCCTTCGGTTTGTTTGTTAGCATCTGACACTGTAAGCGTTTTCCTCGCCCAGAGAGCAGTCCCTGCTTTATTCACTTTGCTGTTCAATGGCAGCTGCCCTCCCCCCTCCCTTGAAAGAACAGCCCTTTGCTGTGTTACTGTGTTGCTTCCGGGTGTGTCCCGGTGTGCACGCACTGAGGTACCCTCAGGTGTGTGTCCGCAGGGTTTCCCTGCACCAACAAGCCATCCTCAGACGCCAGCCAGCAAGGTGTCTGGGCATTCAGCTCCATTCTCCTGCTATCTCCAGAGATAGCATCAGGTTCTTCAGGTCAAGGGCTCTGTCTCCCAGCCCGTCCTCCACTTCAGATGCCAGCTGCAAGCCCAGGCCACCTTACTTCTGACTAATGGGCTATAGATCAGAGGTGCCCTCGGCCCCCTCCTTCAGGTACCGATTGCAGGTCCAGATGATTATCTGTGCTTCTGAACGTCTGGCTATAAATCAGAGGTCGCAGGACATCCTTCTCGGGTTTGATTAATTTGCTAGGCTGGTTCAAAGTGGAGGAATCCCATTTACTCACTAGGCTACCCATTTATTCAAAGGCTGCTAAGGGGGTAGGACTCAGCAGTCAGATGGAGGAACATAGGACAGGGCATGGGGAAAGGCATGCTCTCCCATGCCCTCCGGTCGTGTAGATACCCCCAAGTCTTAACATGTTCACTAACCTGGAAGTTCTACGAAGCCTTTTCTTGGGTTTTTGTGGAGGCTTCGTTCCATAGGCACCAGTGATTCAGTGGCTATTGGCACTTGAACTTGACCTCCAGTCTTTGCCCCCTCCCTAGAGGTGCAGGGTGTTTGGGGTAGGGCTGAGAAGTTCACATTATTCATGTTGGCTTCCCTGGCAACCAGCCCCCACAATAAGGTATTTTCCAAAAGTTACCTTTATGAATACAGCAAGAGATACCTTTACCAATCACAACACTTAGGACATCAACAGGGGAGCTGCGAGCTAAAAGCTGTGGATGAAACTTTGTTTCCTCATCAATAAATGAGGGCCAGTTATACCCTTGATCTGGAGGGCTTGCGGCAAAGATTAAATAGATAAAGCATCTAAGTGGAAAAGCATTGTTTTTTATAACGTCATTTTACTGCTAGTGTAAAATGATGACCCCTTTCCCCACAGATCCATTGCCCTTCTGGCAATCACCCCTAAATCTTGGTTTGGAGAACCTCATAGCCTTAAGGGGTTCATAAACCATTTTGAAACCTTTCCTTATCCCATGTCTAGCTCTTTGAGTTAAATAACTTAGTCACTTGTTTAGAGGTCCAATCAGAATGAAACTACTATAAAAACTACTGAGAAGTGACTCTTTTGGTACTGGGAGCTGGGGGAGTAAAAGGCTGGAGCTGCTGCATCCATCTTGTCACCATGAGGTAAGAGTCTAAATCAAGTCCCTAGTCCTTGGGGATTTCATTTTCGTACACCCACATATTGTTTTTATTTTTAAATTACTTTGCCTTGGAATGCCCATCAATCACAACTGAAAGGGTGCATTTTGATGCATCACACCCGGAGAAGCTAAGCCTTGGAAAGAGCCCACAAGAAGCCCTGTTTGGGGGCGGTGGAGCAGGGACACAGACCCCCTGACTCCACATATGGTTTCCTCCTCCCACCCCAGGATTCTGCTGCTGCCTCCACAAGCTCATCCTCAAGCCTCCAACTGGCAGCTCCTGCATGCACCCAGACGTATGACTCCAGGCTGCGCATGACGACATCTCACCTCACACCATGTACTTGAGAGCGCCCGCAGCCTCCGGCTGCCTGGATTTCCCCCAGGAAATGAAGTGGCAAAAGTTTCCAGACGGTTGCTGGAAGCTCGTAGATAAAAATGCACATTGTGCAGGTTGTATAGCTGAAACTCTGCACCGTTGTTATACAGGAGGAAAGTGATGAGAGAGATCTGGGGTCGGCTCTGTTAATATCACACTGCACACTCCAGCAAGCAGCCCCAGGTTTTTAATAAATGTTATTTTGATTGGATCTCAGAGTTTGGAGAAGATGAAGTGACACATTTTCACAGTTCCCTGTCAAACCAAAGCCTGACTGCCAAACTTAAGTTTTTAAAAGGCAGGAAAGGAGCATCTTGTGTGAAATAGCTTCATGGCAATTTTCTGTTAATCGGGGTCTTTACCGTGATTCCTATCTCCCCTATTGCTATTTACAGGTATACCTCGCACAGTGTCGCTCACGTTCTCCGGGATCAGGCAGAATGTCAAGAGAATGATGACGATAATTCCATCCATCAACATGTGCTTGCAATGTATGGGGTGGGACTTGCTTTTATTTCAATGAAAACTTTCATGAGGCAGGATCTCCCTTTAGTGGTTGCTTTTTAAGGGAATTAGACATGAATCCTTCTGTAAATAGATGAATCCGCCTATGGGGGAAACACTTTCTCTGGTGTCTACATCAGAAAATGCTCACATGGAAAAAGTTAGATTAGCAGCCAGCACATAGTCTACGTTGAGAAGAGTGTTAGTTCCAAAATTGGCTGAGGAAGCTGAACCAACCCCCCAGCTAGAGAATCTTTCCTTTCTGTTGTTTCTCTCCTGGTGTCCCCTAAGCTACAGGTAAGCCTCTCTTTTCCATCCACTTGCATTTTTCTCAGCTGAGCCAAAGTGCGGATTCTGCAGCACTCCTTGTTTGGCTTTATCCCACCAGCACTCTCTGTACCTGCCACCCTGACCACCTGAGCTAAGCCAGGTGTAGATGTGATTGGACCAGAACAAAAGAGTAACTCAAGAGGCTCTATAATGGCGGCCCCCTATTTGGAGGGAGAACCAGCTGCATTTCAAATGATTGGATTTTATGGTGATAAGACTTTGGTAAGCAGCATCATGGGCGTTATTCATATCCTCCCCACCCCCCACCCCCCCACCCCCTGCCAAAAACCTTCCATGGGAGACAAGAGGGTCAGTCAGGGAAGGAAGCAGGTCAGCAAGAAGTCACTGCTGGAAGGGGCTGTGGGCCAAGGGGTATAGGCAGCCTTGAAAAACTAGAAAATGACTCACTGGGCCAAGACCCAGGACTTCATTTTGGAGATATATTCAAGGAGAGCAACATACCTCCCCTCATTACGGGAGAGGGCCCCACATCAAAACTATAAACTGAAGCAGAGGAGATGATCTTCAAAGGCCACTTGCAGAAGTCTGAACTCACATAGAAACTTCTATGTGACCAACACTGGCTGGGGGCGAGACCCCCTAAGTCCGACACCAGAGCCATAAGGAAAAGCAGCAAAGCAATGGAGATGGGATTGGAGAGGACGGCCTGCAGCAAGAACACATGGACAGATCACAAATGAATATAACCTGGTCACCCAACGCAAACTTAAGACTGAAAATCTAACAGCAAGGTTCGCCTGGACCCAACAACGCAGTCCCTCACCCAGAGAAAAGACACTAACATAAGAGAGAGTAATGGACTCAGCACAGCTAATAAACAACAAAGAGTGGGGTTTGAGAGAATGGAAGGGGCACCAGAAGGAGGAGGGAGGAGGAAAAAAATAATAACACAGAGGTTGTAACCTAAAGAACAAAATAAAATAGTATGATTTAAAAAAAAGAAAAACTAGAAAATGCAATGTAATGGCTTCTCCAGAAGGAACTGATCGCTTTGTGAATGTCCCCTGAGACCCATTTTCAAAAGATAAAGTCATTGTAGCAAAGTGGGATTTTTTTGCTTTCTAAAGTTAATTATTTTTGTAATGAAGTATCATTGTCGTACATCCTCATTAGTAATCTGACAGTATAGGATTTCCCCCTCTGGTAGCTCTCCCACCACCAAAGTATCCTTAGTTTCCCCCACCATAGTCCGTCACGGGCTTCCTCTATTCCGTTCACTTCCTTCCCCATCTGGAAACCTCAGGTTTATGGTCAGCTTTCAACTGTTCATTTTAATATTTGTTTTTGTCTGACCCTTTGTTTTCCTCTGTAGCTCACATATAAGTGATGCCCGCTGCTATTTATCTTTCTCCTTTGGGCTTATTTTGTTCATCCTCATCCCTTCCAGCTCCATCCATGTTGCATCAAATGGTGTGAGTTTATCATCTCCCATCATGTATTCATTGCATCTTCTTAATGCGTTCATATGTTTTGGGCACTTTGTTTGCTTCCATATCTTGGCTCAAATTGTGCTGCTCTAAGCATAGAAGTGCAGGTTTCCCTTAGAATAAGGGTTCTTGTTTCCTCAGGTAGGTTCTTAAGAGTGGAATTGCTGGGTGTTATGCCACATCCACCCTTAGTCTTTTGAGACACCCCCAATGCTGCTGTCCATTGGGCTTGGACCTGTGTCTACATTTCCACCAACAGTGTATGAGGTTCTTTTTTTTTCCATATCCTTGTTTCTAGCCAAGCCAGTGCTTGTTTCTAGTCTTTTGACATGCAATATCTCACAGGCGTGAGATGGTATCCATTATGGCATTGGTTTGCATTTCCCTGAGGATAAGTGATGATGAGGAATTTTCTCATGTGCCTGTTGATTTTCAGTATATCTTCTCAGAGAGATGCCTGTGTGGCTCATTTCCCCATGATTTGCTGGGATGTTTTGTTTTCTTTTTGAGTTGTACAAGCTCCTTGTAGATCTTTGGTATCAACTCCTTGTACCAAGTTCTTTCTGACACAATGCTTTTCAGATATAAATCTTGAGAGTGAAATGTATGTATGAAGCAAAAAGAATAAAACCCTATAAATAATATAAATATAATATAAATAAAATCCTATAAACAAAATAATTTTTAAAAAAACTAAAACAACAAAAAGCCTACTTTCTTCTGACCCCAGAAACAAAGGTGACACATCTGTGTCCTTATAAGCAAGTGTGTGGGGGAGTGTGTTTAAGTATCTAAGGCAGATGTTCACTCTCTCCAGCATTAAAATAACAGGCCAGCCTGAACTTTCACACTGTAGGAACATAATTCACTCTTTCTTTGATGATTCAGAAGATACTTTGAATTCCTACAGTGCCTTGGGGACATGGTAATGAAGATAAGTTCCTATTATATTAGTGCTGGCACAGAGAGAGCCTGATTGGACAGAATATAACCATATATATATGCACATACAACAATTTGGAGTGGGAAGGAAACTGTTTCGTTTGCTTGCACCAGAACCTGACAGACCAAAGCCATGTGTCCCATTCTGTGTCACACCCACCTTGCTGCTGAGCCTATTCTGGTCTCTCAGAATGCCTGACACTGTGCACTGTGGATTGGGAGGCAGCAGTAAATAAGGGATTTGCAGAGAACGACCCATTCTTTTCCCTCTTTTTGCCTGCCTGGCTCCTATTAATGTCAGGAGGAGTTATGAGAGTGGATCTAGAAAGCAACGGATGTCATTCATTGTAATACAACCACGCTCACCATCCACATTTACCCACACTCACACTCCAGCCCTTCCTTCCTCCCCAGTGAGCCTTCCCCCAGCACAATGGCTCAAACAGCTCCCAACTCCATTTTATCAAACATGGCTGATAAAAGATGAAAGATCACGAAGGACTTTTTCTCTTTTTTCTTCAGCATTTTTATTGCATAACCATACGTGGAGAATCTGTCTTCACACGTGGATTCTTCCCTGAGTGGGAAGCTGGATATTGAGGTGTGTGTAAGAAGACATTCCAGCCACTGACTGCTCAGTAACGAAACAATGGGAAGGCAGTGCAGGGGGAGGGGGAAAGAAGGGG
>PVHY01014683.1:0-37883 GCA_004024945.1 Uropsilus gracilis | reverse complement strand
GGCGCGCGCCACCACGCCCAGCTATTTTTTTGGAACTAGGTCTCACTACGGGCCCCAGGCGGGACTCGAACCGCGATCCCTAAGCCCCGGCCGCTTCATAGGCTGAAGCTTACAAGCACGAGCCACCGTGCCCGGCCTTTGAATGTACATTCATAAGGGAGATTGGTCTTTGTTTCCTTATAGTCTCCTTGTCTTGCTTTGGTGTTAGTGTAAATCTACCTTCTAGAATGAATTAGGAAGTATTCCCTTTCCTTCTGTTTTTGGAAGAGTTTTAGAAGGATATTGGAGAGTTCTTAGCAAGCGCCTTGTGGCTAATAGATGATAGGTTGGTTATTCAGCATGGAGATACCATTTTAGAACCCTGGCTTTGCAACTGGACCAGGCTACCTTTTCCACTTATAATCTGGACACCTCCATCTTGGTCACCTGTATAGGTGTATAGTCATACTGATATTGTAGAATGGAAATGCCCTGGCCAACAGGGTTGTGTTGACAAGTTGAAATTTTAGATTGCACCTTTTCCTGTTGCTCTCTTACTTTGAGATGATGGATCTATGGTCTGTTTATGTGCTTTTCATAAAAAGTCTTCTAGTAAAAAGCTTCTGAACCTCCCGATGGCCACATCAAACCAGCTTACTTGATCAGATGAATAGTTCAGTCAGTTTTGTATTGAAAATAATGTTTTCTCATATATCTAACATTTTAGGAAGAAAAGTTCCATTGAACAGAACTTTCCATAATTCTAATTATGATCATAGAGGTAGCTACACACATTTTAAAAAAAGTAGTAATTCATATACATGGGCTTTCATGTTCTATTTCAAATTGGCAGTATTCAATGTTTTTGTATATTATGCATCCATATTTTCAGCAATTTTCAGTCAACATTTTCTACTTTTCTGCTGTTCCATAATCTCATATCCTTTTTAAGATTATTCAACAGATATTTTTTTGAGTGTCAGGGATGGTGGTGGGCAATGAAGATAGAGCAGTGGGTTAGGTAAACACCTGTTCCTACTGAGAGAGCCCCCAGTCAGAGGGTTCTAGTTATTAAGACATGAAATTTTACATAATACAGCCTTGGAGAGAATGAGGAGGTTGTATATTCCCTAACCTTGGCTCCTGTCACTGCTTTCTAAAGTACGGGGGAGGCCTTGGCAGGACAGTGGTGGTTCTGCTGGTAAATGGGCTCTCAGCAAGCCCAGAATGGGGAGCCCTGGGACCATGGCAGAGTCAGCTCTGAAATGGAGCTGCTGCAGCAGGGAGGACTGCTGTTTCCTAGGCAATACTCTGCTTAATATTTTTAGTGCATGGTCATGGCAGAACTAAATGTGGTTTCTGATCCCAAATTGGTAATAAATGTAGACATATTTAGAGTTAGAAACAATGCATTTAAAATCCTCTGCTCCTTAATTGTCCTGCCAAGTGCTGAGTTTAGGTTTCTTTGTTTCTTGGCTACCTACCCAGCCTCCCACCATCTCTCAGAGCAGGCACCCGGATTTTCTCTGGGCGTTAGGTGGGATTGTGAAAGCCATGAGTTACGGTTCCCTGTGCTGTGTTGAGAGGCATCTGATTTTCGTGTTTCTACCCACGTATGTAAATGTGTACATTTAAAAATTCATCCTCCTTTCAAGTTTTTAAGGATCTGGGGTTATAAATAGTCCTGGACTCTCAGGCATGTTAAAAATAAAATGTTTCAGTTGCTGACTTACCTGGAAGACACAGTCAGTGCCAAGTGGTAGTAGTGAATTCTTTGTTTTGTGATCCATCCTCATGCTGCCACTAAATGGTTCTTTAAGGCAAATGCTGTTCCTTGGGGGCGGGGGGTTCCTCAGTTAGTTTAAGGAATACCCTATAGTCACTCAAATCATTATCACCAAGTTGTAATTTGTGTCTCTTGTTGCCCAGATCAGTATCCATTTTCATATGTCGTGTCAGGGAGGGCTTTCTTTTTAATAGATTTGCTGTCCGAGACTCAGCCATGCTGTCTACTGATTATTAATAGGATATCAACTACTCAGGGAAGTCATGATGTCTTATGTATATGCTGTTACATAGTGTGGTGCCCAGTTGCTCAGGAAATTGAAGCTAATGTTAAATATCTTTGTGTGGTACCTCTTTCTAGGGTTCGAGTGCTCAATGGTTATCATCCAAAGTGCCAGATTGACTAGTTCAGAATTAATGTTGCCTTAGTGATTTGCAGATTCTCTGGAGCTATATCATGGAAGCTAAGCCTTTCTACCTGCTATATAAGATGCTCTGACTACCTCTGAAAGCTTTGATACAGTAGGGGAAAGGAAAGATGAACTCTCACTTCTCCTCAGGCCCAGAAAGAGTGTGTGTGACTCAGTGTGTCAGAATCCTTGATGTTCTTTGGGAGGGGCTTGTAGAGAAAGCCTATCATGCCCACCATCACACAATTCAATTTTTAAAATAGGAGGAAAGTAGGAGGCTCCGGGGCTCTTACTCCCTGCATGCCAGCTCACTCTGTCTCCAGCATCCCAGCAGTCTAGGTCTTTTGAATTTCCCTGGCTGCTTTTTCCTTTCCTATTTCCCATCAGAGATAGGAGAGAGCAACAGAAATTGGAGATAGGCTTGAGTCACCAGGAAACTGAGCTCTGAAGTGGCTGTTCTCTGTCAGCTCTTCAGTGTACACTGATGCAGAACCAGCCAGTAATGCTTAAAGGTTTTGGTGGAAATGCTTCTGTAGCCACCAAGAGTATAGTCCAGGTGTGTGGGCACACCATACCACCTGTTTAGATAAATTGGTTTCCAAGGAAAGATTTGGTCAGAACAGAAGACAGTTCTCCACCAATAGTTGTTAGAGCTATAAACTTCTTGAACTCTCGGTTTGTGTCATGTGCTGCGTATATGCTTCATATCATCTCAATTAATCCTGACGATCATCTTGCAAAATAGTTGTAAGTTGTCAAGTCCCTTTTAAGATGAAGGGATTGAATTTCAAGAGATTGAGCAGTTAACCCAAAGTCTCATAATTTGTTGTGGAGACCTGGGTTGAAACCAGAGTCCACATTCTTTTCATTATGCTGGAACTAAAATGGAGTAAAGTGGTATCTTGGCTGTTTTCCTCAGACATAGGCTGACCCCTCTCAGGATGTCAGGCAAGGTCAGGAATGTATATGGAATAGGTCTCCTTGTCTGCTTCCTGATAGGAGATTGCAGTCTGGGACCCAGTGGAAACTGGCCCTGCATTGACCAGATCCAGGGTAGGTCTCTAGTTCACGTGATTGCTTGCTGGTGTGCTTAGGCAAGATGGTGTTTGGTTCCCTTTTGGGTTCCTCACTTGCCATGTAGAAATTATCCTGCTCTATATATTTTTGAATGGGGAATGGGATATTGTAGTCATTGACCATTTGGAAATGAGTTTAAATATGGTCTTGACCAACTTTTACAGTGTGGCTCATCCTACTCCTCTGCTGAGTTCTTGCTAGATAGTTTGGTAAATATGAGGGGAGTACTTATTGCTGGGTTCTGTGAGGGGAAACAGGGTGCTTTTTGTTCCTTGTACTGCAGGGAAGCTTAAATGATGAGAAGGTTAACAGGTTAAGCTGCGAGGTGACCTGGTGACAACTCCAGTCAGCTGTGGTGGTGAAGAATGTGATATGCAGAAACTTAGATGAGGTAGAGATGGACTCTCCACAAGAGGGCCCCAGTCAGCTCACTTAAAATTTTTTCTCCTGACCCAAAATGTGTGCTTTTTTTTTTTTTTTTTTGTTTACAGTGTTGTAGAACAAATTAAATGATGAGTTCAGTTTCCATGGCTGACTTCACAGGCCACTGGAAGGCAGCTTGGTCTGTGGAAACAATACAGATTCTTGGACCAAACTCTCTTTTGAATGCTTACTCTACCTTCTCTGACTGCATGAACTCTGGCCAAGTTACTTAATCTCTTGGAATTTTAGTCCCTTTACAGGCAAATGAGCAGTACATTAGATCTTCATCACAAGGTTGTCGTGAAGAATAAATGAGTAGGAACTTTTTGCTTGGAACATTGAAAGTGTTCCATAAATACTGATTCTGGGATACCCAGATAATTGCATTTGCATATTGGGGTAATGGTGTTTTGGGTTATTTCTTTCCATCTCTTCTAAGTACTACACTTTGGACAGGTTTTTTTTTTTTTTTTTTTTTTTAAGAGATTTGATCTCAAGCCAGGCATGGTGGCTTGTGCCTGTAAGCTTCAGCCTATGAAGCGGCTGGGGCTAGGGATCGCGGTTCAAGTCCGGCTCGGGACAACATAGTGAGACCTAATCCCAAAAAATAACTGGGGGTGGTGGTGCACACCTGTAATCCCAGTTACCTGGGAAGCTGAGGATGGGGATTACTTGAGTCTGTGGTACCACAGGCAACGGGAGCCTGCAGTCCACAGGCAAAAATAGTGAGACCTAGTTTCAAAAAAAAAAAAAAAAAAAAGGGACTAGATCTCACTATATTGCCCAGGATTGTCTCAAACCTGCGGGCTCAAGTGATCCCTAGTCTCAACCTCCCAGGTTGCTGGGATTACAGGCGTGTGCCACTACACCTGGCTGGGGCTATTGCAGTTCTATTAAGTGTAAGAAGTAAAGTTTCTGAACAGTCTGAGGATGGCTTAGAGCTCAGAGAAGGGAAGTTGTATCTGATGGGCATTTATTCTTGGAGAAAGTTTGCCTCATTCCTCTGTTGGTGTGACTATGCTATCACTGCTCTGAGGATATGTGTGTTGGGGGTCAGCTCTACATTGTCATAGGAATATATTGTACAACATTAGAGAATTTCTCTATAGGACCACTGAAGCCAGTTTTTTTCTCTGTTATTAGGGCACCAATGAAATTTCTTTTAGTGAAGTGTTCCCAAATGTCCAAACTTCGGTGGACCTATTCTCCCTTTCAAAGTGTTCCATCCTTGTGCCTCTGTTTCTTTACCTAGGTGTTCTCTTTTGAAGGGCCCTCTTGCTGTCTTATTGCTAAATCTAGTGGATTTACTTATCCTCATTCTGACTGATCTCTTGACACTGTTGCCCACAACTTGACTTTTCTCAGAAGTCTTTCCACTATTGACCTGTGTAATTCTGCATTATTCTTGTTTCTCCTCTGGTTCTCTTGCTTTTTCCTCTTTCTTTTCCTAGCTTTCACCCCTGAATATTATTCTTGATTCATTGTTCCTCTCTCTCTTAGCTTTCTCTCAAAGAGCCTATATTCTTGTACTTTAGTTATCACTGTGCTGATAGCACCAATTCATTGTCTTACTTTAGCCTTCTTTACTTCTGTCTTCAACAGGAAGACAGTGCCTTCTTGGATCCAGTGACAAACTCTGTGAGCTTTGCATTGAGCTTTGCTTATTTTATTTGTAAATATAGAGCTGTATCTATGTATAAGTGATATGAACTCTGTATATCTATCATGTATTCTGAATTTTCAGCAGTTCAAATGAAAATTGAGTCTTAAGCTCCCTTTCAGCATTCAGATTCTTTGAAAGCTGTGGCTGAATAGATCTGGTGGGTCCCCTCTTATTTTCATCACTCTGCATATCACTGATTTCTTTCAGATTGAGCTTTACTATCTTTTAGTAATATGGTTGGAGATATTTTTTTTCTCTTCTCTATTAGGGTAGAGTTTGGTTTGGTTATGTTCCCCGCATTTTGGATTCAAGAGTATTGAAAAGGGGGCAGCCCTTGTTATATTGCCTTTGCTTTAGGGCTCTATTTCCAGTTGGACCTTTGGAACCCTTCTTGGCTCCATTTACTTGCAGGTGGGGCCAGCACCTATTCCTCTATTACCTCTGGAAAATACCTCTCTTGCGCTCTTCCTTGTATGCCACACGAGTAGATTTTTGGCTTTGTCACTCTCTGATCAGCAGAGCTTGGGTTCATTGTGAATATCCTTTAGTTGTTATCTAATCACTTTCCTTTTGGGTACCTTGAACTTGTTGAGAGCAACCCTTATTTGCCTGACTTCAATATTCCAGGCAGGTACTGTTCCCATTATACAGATGGTTGTAACCAGCCTTCTAGCTAGTTAGGAGGTGGACTGGGATTAGAAAACTCAGATCTTTGGCTATTCAAAAGCTCTTTCTATTTAATTGCTGTCTACCTCCTTACTTTCTGTTTAGTTTATGTCTCAGAAGGAAAAAGTCTGTTTGCCTGATTATTCCAAACTTATTTCTCTTGTCCTTCAGATAAGTCTTTAAAAATTCATTTCAATTCCTAAGCCTTTGCACATTGTTGTTCCTTGTCAGGGATGTCCTTTCAGTGTCCTCTTTGCATTGTTTCTTCAGCCTCATATTTGTCTGCTCAAATTAGGCAGTGAGCTTCTGTTTGTGTAGAGGTGAGTGGACTGTATGTTTCTTTGAGTTAGTGCAGCCCATAAATAGTAATGAATGTGTGGCTGTGGGGAAGAGTTCATCCTCTAACCTTCAGTTTATAAGGCAAGGAATTATTTGAAAACTGTTCCTGGTCTACATGATGGTGGCTGTCTGGATTCAAGTGTGCTAGGAAAAGCACTAGTGGGTTATGTCTGCCTGGGGTGCAGTAGAGAACTGGCTTGGGTAACTCCATTTTGAGCTGTGGGAGTACTTCTTCAGCATCTGTTTTTTACCTCCTTGGTGTAGATATACCCAACAAAAGACTGGCCGCTACCTTGCTGTGGGGTCAACTAGAGGTTGTGCAGATCCTGAGGAGGTGGGAGCTCTAGATAGAGTTCTCAGGATGTCTTGCTTGACTTTGACTGCCTGTGGGTTCAGGGGCATGTTGTCATACCAGCTCTAATGATGGTATGATAGCTAGATGCCAGATGCTGCACCAACATTTCCATGTAGTTTTACTTAATCCCCCCTAATTCTCTTTGAAGTTGGAGCTCTTGCCACATCCATTTTAGAGGTGAGGAAACTGAGTCCCAGTATAATTCAAGGTCACGTAGTAATTGGCAGGGCCGAGAATCAACCTTAGATCCTTTTGACTGTAGATACATGTACTGAGTTTCTCATCCATTGTTTTCAGCTTCCTTCTTAGGAGACAGAAGTTGGAATACTTACCCTTTCACTTTTTCTGTAAGACTTGTGAAAAAAACACAGAGATGTGCTGTAGTGTAAGACCATAAACAGCTTATCAGACTGAGCTGCAAGTGCAACCCTGCCCTGGGCAGTGCTGTTGAGGTAACTCGAGGCCTGCTAGGACACTGTAACCTTCCCTCTTCGCTGTGCTGTGACCCTGACACTGGAGAGCAAGCACTGTCAGTGGGGTCTACCAGCCATGTCAGAAGCTGCCAGAGTCCCAGCAGACCCACTCCTCTTTACCCCATTCTTGTGTTTTACTGCCTTCAGAGAAGACAAGAGGATATCTTGTTTATATACAGCCAAATCCTGAACTGAGTGGAGGACATGAGGCAGCAAGGGAAGCAAATGCTAGTATATCCCAGGGCCTCCACCATCTGTGGCCTATGCATCTGCTCTGGGCTGTGGTAACCTGGCAATGTATATTGCTGAGAGTATCCCACTTCTGTTTAAATGAGGTATAGTGTACAAATGGTCAGTTTTGTTAGAAAAATGGGTATCTCAAGTACCTTATTGTCTCTTTTGTACTGAAGCCCAAGGGTACTTAAGGAAAGAGCTACTGGGGGAACACTGAAATACAATCCCCTTTCCTGGACTAAATGATGGTGTTTCAAGTCATAAGAAGTCAGTAATTGTAAAGATGTAGGCCTGTTTTCTGTGGAGATCCAGGGATGATGGAATGGTTTGATCAAACAAGGTTTGATCTGCAGGGTGTGAAGGGACAAGTGACTAGACGAACACAGGATGGTAAGAGGATTCAGGAGGCATTATCTCAGACCAAATGTGCCAAGTGGTGCCTTGATGAGATGCTGTATCTTTGATTTTATTTATCAGGATCTGGGGTTTTCTTTTGCTGCTGCCTACCTCTCTGCTTGTGATAGCAGGCTGTCCTGGGGCAGAACACAGCTGCGTGACTGCTGTGTGACTCTTCTCTTTGTCCTCATTCCCCCTTTTCCTCAGCTTTAGCATAAAGACTGGAAAGAACTGTACCTGTTACTTATATAAGGACCAAGAGCTAGTGACACAACTGTAGGTCAAACCTTTATAGAAGACAGAGGACACTATTCCCTATGTCTGCATGCTACAGAACTTGGGGCACTGTTGAACATATTTCTCCCAGCCTCACTTCTAAGTTTCTTCCCAGTTTGTCACCACCCCACCTCTACTCTCCTGCTTCCTGTTCTCTCCCTCCCTCTCTCTCTCTCTCTCTCTCTCTCTCTTTTGCTTTCTCTCTCTCTCTTCTCTACTCAAAGCCTTTCTCCTCTCTTCTTCTCTTCCCTTCCTCTACTTCATGGAAGCATATATGGAGACAATAAATAGGTCAGGTGTGCTTTACAAGTGGAATCATTGCGGGGGTTGGGGGGACATGAAAGATCCATTTGTGAATGGATCTTTCATCCATAGTACTGACAGAAAATATTTCTGGGGACGTTAGTGTGTGTGCAGGAGATGAGGCAGCTGGGAGCCCTGGGGGAGCTGCCATTTTTCTTTTCCCTCCTCCCTTTCCCACTTCAAGAAGTGGAGAAACTGCTGGTTGTGTATTAGCTGCCCTTGCCTCTTTTTCCTCAGCCCCTTTTGGACCTCCCACTCCTGTTCATTTGCCTTATTTGCTCTTGACTTCATTTATCTCTTACTCCTCAGCTTTCCCCCAGCACAAGTTCCAGTGTTGATCCTGACTGTAAGAAGGGTGTTTCTAACTTGGTATGTGAATACACATGCACACGCACACACATATGCACACACACATGCATATGCGTGCACACACGAGAGAACATATAGGGGAAGGTCAAATCTGTGACTTTTGGGATGATGTTTTCTCGTGTGTTGTCCTGATAATGCTCTGAAACTGCCATTTCAATTTTAAATTTCCTTTCCCCCACAGTTAAGACTGCAGGGTTATGAAGGGTATAGGGCATTATAGGACATTGGAGGCCTGTGTTCTTTTGGGATCTACTTCCCTGGGCCTTTCAGTCTTCTAACCCCTGATGTGGTGATCTCTTGTACCTTGTTCATCCTCACGCAGCCTGGGTCTTCTCTCTTTCATACCTAGGGATGGCCAGGCACCTGTCCAGAACCCAGTGTCATCCTGTGAGCTCATTTCGCATTTCAGTGTGATTGGTGCACCAGGGAGCCAAGTTGCTGTGGGACGCTCATGTGCACTCAGCCATTCCATTTTATTGACGAAAAAAGAGGGGAGAAACTGGCAGAAAGCAAAGATTTTTGCTGCTGGGTGAGTGTAAGCAGCTATTTTTAGCACTTGAGTCTTAGCTTTCCAGCAGGGCTGTTTTCCTTCATGGCTCCAGATGTCTTTAGAGAAAGTTTCTGTCTGCTCCAGAGAAGGTGTGGACTGAGCACAGGGGTCATAACTTCTGAGAGTGGATTCCAACAGGGATTTGGATTTCCACTGGTATCATGTCACAGGACCAATTTGAGACAGATAGGGTGGGAACAGAAATGAGAAAAGGTGGTATTTGGAATGAGAAAAGGTGATTACTGTATTCTCTAGAGATGTCCCCCATAGTTCGTTCAGTGAAACCTCTGTTGAGTAAATTAACTAATGTGGTGAATTGGGACTGAATGATCAAATACAGACATTGTATAAGGGTGTAGAACTAATGCTGACATGTTCTAAGTTTCCCTTTTTGATTTATTTTTATTTTTAAAACAACCCTTGTTCATTTTTTTACAAGAAATAGGATTTCTCCCCTCAGGTGTGGTCACATAGTTTTCCCACCACCAAAGCACCCTTAGTCCTTTACCATGGTTCATTGTGTTCTCCTCCCACCTGGTTTTCTATCCTCCTCTTTTTACTCCTCATGTTCAAAGTTTTTTAAGGCATTTGTCTCATTTTTTCCTTTATCCTTTTTAAACCTAGATCATCTGTCAAGTTTCACTGTTCTGTTGACTTCCATTCCAGTTTACTGGCCACCATTTTTCCAGCATTCTAAACAGAAACCCTATATCCATTAGGCAACACTTTCGTTTTTCTCCTCTCCCAGCCATTGGTAACCTTTAACCTACTTTCTGTGCCTCTGAATTTGCCTGGGTAGAGATTTCGTTTGAGTGAAATCACTTTCATTAAGTGGAATGGAATCACTTATCTAGCTCATTTCACTTATTTCATATAATGATATCATATCTTCACGTTTCATTCCCATTGAACCATATATCAGAATTTGATTCTCTTTATGGCTAAATAATAGTCCATTGTTCCTATATACTGCATTAAAAAGAAATTTGTTGATTCGTACTTGGGATATTTCCACTATTTGGGTACTATGAATTATGTGCTCTGTGAACATACACAGTGAATAATGCATGTATACAGTGAATAATGCTGCCATGTACAAGTGTGTCATGCAGGGAGAAGGGGAGTGAGTAACTGTTTTCAGATTTCATGAGTAGACTGTATACCTAGGAGTAAAACCGCTAAATCATATGGTAATTCTCTTTTGCTTTTTGAGAAACTGCCAAACCAGGTCCCACAGCAGGGGCACCATCATGCATTCCCAGAGGTTATCTATACAGTGGTTCCAGCTTTTCCATTTTCTTGTCAACATTTATTACTTTCCATGGGAAATCCATTTGTCCGTCCATCTGTCTGTCCATCCGTCTGTCCATCCATCCAATCTATTCTATCTATCTACTCTATCCATTCTGATGAATTTAAAGTGGTATCTCATCCTAGGTTGTGAAGATTTCCCCTATGTTGTCTTCTAAATGTTCTTTCTCTGCTCCTACTTTGTGTAGCATTAATTTATTGTAAAAGACACAAATTACTTGCATGATGAAAGATTTTGGAACTTCACTGAAATAGTCAGCTTCACATGATGCCATTTCAGTTGTGATTTCAGTTTGAAATCTGAGAATGTCATCATTGCTGGTAAATAATTTTTGAATTAATTTGGTGTTTCCATATTTTGGAAGAAGAGCTCTATTTCCAACTTTCATGCTACCTGATTGACTCTTTCCACCCTTTTCCTTACAGCCCAATCCAACAGCTACTCCTGTTGCTTGCAATATTTTTTTCTTGAAGTTCTTCTGGAAGCAAATTGCCTCCTTTCATTGTATTTTCAGCTGCATTCTTTTCAGCTAATACTTGGTCAGAGAGGGGAAGAAGCTTTGTGGATGTCTGTCCCTGTTTTGTAGGGCATGCCCTATTCTGCTGCCGCAGAAAAGAGAGACCCACAGTCTGGCCCTCCTGACACATGAATCCTAAGTGTTCTTGCTCTAAATTTAGTTTTCTTACCCATTTTGGAGTTAATTTTTATATATGGTGTATACATACATTTCTTCTGTGGTGTGGATACCCAATTTCCTAGCACTGTTTATTTTGGAGCTGCCCTTTCCAGTTGAAAGTTCTTGGCACCCTTGTTGAGTATCACTGGATTTCAATTTCATTTTTCATAATTAAATTTGTTTTCTTACATTGTTGTTTATTTTTGTATGGCATTTGATTTCTCCTCTCAGATGGAGTCCCTTTCTTTCTTCTACTGCCACAGTACCCATGATCCATTTTCACTGTTCCTTGTGCTCTTCCTGCCCCTGTTTTCACCTCTTGCTCTCCCTTCTCCCCTGCTGTAAGCTTCAGATCAATGGTCAACTTTCAAGTTGTCTTTTTCCCGATCCTTTGATTGAATTCTCTGTATTTCACATATAAGTGAAACCATTTGATATTTCTTTCCCTTCTGACTTAATTGCTTAGCGTAATCCCTTCTAGCTCCCTCCATGTTGCCACAAATGGCATGAGTTTTTCTAATTGCTGAGTAGTATTTCATTGTGTCTATATATACCACATCCTTAAAAATATTTTTAAATTCATTCTTTAAATTTCTTACAGTATTGATAAATGGTTGTTGGAATGCCTCCCCTTCCTTCCACCCCATGTCACCTCTGTTCCCTCAGACTCCTCTCTCCTTGTTGTTTGTTGATCTATATTAAGTCCATTGGTCTTTTCGTTTTCTGTGGTGGTGTCCTTTTCCTGGGTGAAGGACTGTGTTCATGGGGCACAGCAAACCATGCTGGTAGGTTTTCAGTCTTAACTTTGCATTGGGCAGCCAGTCCATGCTCCTTTGTCTGCCAGTGTCTTCTCATTGTTGGCTGTCTTCTCCAATTCATTCTTGTGCCATTTTGCTGTCTTTTCTCCTTGTAGCTCTGCCTTCTGGCCTAGGGGACCTCCCCCCCAGCCATTGTCAGTACAGAAGTTTCTTGATATGGACTGGCATCTGCTGAAGGCCTTTGCAGATGATTTTCTCTCCCTCAGTTTGCAGCTTTGCTGTGAGGCTGATGCCCCAACTTGGTGTCCTTCCGCTCTTGTGAAATGGGGAGGGGTGCCTTGCTCTTTTAGATGGCATATCAGAACTGGGATTTTTGGCTCATCCACCCCTGGTGAGGCTGTGGGTGTTGTTTTGTGATAGGTCATCTCCATGATCATTTCTTCAATCCAGTGTGCAATGGTTTTCTCAATCTTCTCTTGTGTCTTGCTCAGATGTATGGGCAGGATCTTTATCTGGTCTCTCACCCATTCTTTATTGGTGTTTGTATTACTTGTTCTCTTCTTATTATTCTTCCTGGGGACTAAGTGGAGTAGAGTGAAACAGAGGGGTTGTTTTAATCCTCCTCCCCTCAGCTCCCATCACATCCCCATGCCTGCTTTGCCTGCACTTTGCCGGTTTATTGGCAGCCTAGCCAAATCCAGGCTGATCCTAAGCCCCCCCCCCCAAAAGGCAGAGAGGCAGTGGTGTGCAGATGGGAGGGATGAGGGATGGAGGGGTGGGGTGGGCACTGAGCACCCATATACTACATCATTTTGATCCATTGATCGGTTTTGGCCATTTAGGGTGTTTCCATATCTTGTTTATTGTAAATATTGCTGCAGTAAACATAAGAATGCGGTTTCCTTTAGAATCTTTGGGTAGATTCCTAGGAGTGGAATTGCTGAATCATATGGTAGATTCATTTTTAATGTTTTGAGGAACTTCCAGAAAGCTTTTCTTGGTGGCTGGACCAGTTTGCATTCCCACTAGCAGTGTAAGAAGGTTCCTTTTTCTCCATATCCTCGCCAGCATTTGTTGTATCTTGTTTTTTAATTTTATTTATTTCTTAGTTTCCATGAAACTCACTTTATTTTTATTTATTTTATTCTTTAAATCACAGCCTCAGTAAATGGTTTTTGGGATATCTCCCCCACCTCCCTCCCTCAGGTGCCCCCTCCATTCTCTCACACCCCACTCTTTGTTGTTTGCTAGTCTTTGTTAAGTCCATTAGTCTTTCTTTCCTGTGGTAGCGTTCTTTCACTTTGTTCTCAGAACCAGGCAAGCCTTGATGGTAGGTTATCAGCCTTAAGTTTGCGTTGGGCAGCCAGTCTATTTTTATTTGTGTTCTTCTCATGCTTTCTGGCTGGAGGCAGTCTTCTCCAGCCCCATCTCTGTTGTTTTGCTGCTTTACCTTATGGTTCTGGCTTCAGATTTAGGGGGTCTCACCCCCTGCCATTGTTGGCAAAGAAGTTTCTCTGTGGATACAGGCAATTGTGATTGGCCATTGTAGATGATCTCCTCTGCCTCAGTTTGAAGCTTTGCTGTGGAGCCTATGCCCTCGGTCTTTGACTTTCCTTTCCTCTCCTGTAAAGTGGAGAGGGGTGCTTTGCCTCTCCCAGAAGGCATCTCCGAAATTAGGTCTTGGGTCTTTCAGACCTGGCGAGTGCATAGGTGTGCTTCATGACATCGTGTTTCTATAGATGTTTCTCCTGTCTCACCTGGATTGGTTCTTTTGATTGTCCATCTGCTGTGTCCAGCTCAGGCTTGTGGGCTGGATTTTTACCTGGTCCCTTACCCATTTTATGATGGGGTTTGTGCTATATATGTTCTTGTTCCTCCTGAAGATTAGCTGGAGAGTGATGAAATGGAGGGGCACACCCTGCCTGCCACCCCCCCCAACCCGACCTTGAGCCGGTACCTCCCTGCATGAGGGTGGGGCCCAGATGTTCATGCATGTGCAATCCCAATCCCCCCTTTGGCTGGTGGCTGGGGGCAAATACCTTGGCTGATCTGGGCTGCTGATGGCTGCCCCTTGCAACAACCATTCGCTGGTGGATGGGGCTACAACCCCATACGTTCCCCCTCCTGGGCTCTCCAGACTTGGGGGCCTTACCCCAAGATCTTCTCCATCTTTGTTCCCCGCTGGCTATGGGTGGAAGGGTGGGAGTCCCAGGTCGCATGGAGGCCTCAAGGCTGACCTGGCTACCCCCGGCAGTGTGCATCTGGCCTGCATGCCCCTGCACCCTCTGGACAGAGGACGCTACCTGACCGAGGCCTCCCTTCCAGGCGTGGTGACCTGGAAGGTTGTCTTGCTTTTTTAAATATGAACCCTTCTCACAAGTGTGAGGTAATATCTCATTGTGGTTTTGATTTGCATTTCCTTATGATATTGAACATTTCTTCATATGCCTGTAGGCAATTTGTGTTTCTTTTTTGGAGAAGTACCTTTTTAGCTCTTCTGCCCATTTTTTTGATTTTTTTTTTTTTTTTTAGACTAGGTCTTGCTATTTTTGCCCGTGGAACTGCATCCTCACACTGCATGGGATACCACAGACTCAAGCAGTCCCTAGCTTCAGCCTTCCAGGTAGCTGGGATTACAGGTGTGCTCCACCACGCCCAACTATTTTTTGGGACTAGGTCTTGCTGTGTTGTCCCAAGTGGGACTCGACCGCAGTCCCCAGACCCTGCCGCTTCATAGGCTGAAGCTTACAGGCATGTGCCACCGTGCCTGTCTTCTTCTACCCATTTTTTTGATTGGGTTGTTTTTATTGAGTTGTTTGAGTTCTTTGTAGATCTTTGTTCTCAGTCCCTTATCAGTTGAATGGTGTGCAGGTATTTTCACCTATTCAGTAGGATGTCTCTTTATTTTGGTTACTGTCTCTTTGCTGGATAGAAGCTTTTTCTATTTGATATAGTCCTAGCTGTTAATCTTTGCTTTCTTTTCTTCTGGACATGAGTCTTCAAAAGATGTTTCTGATTTTTAAAAAATATTATATAAGATTTGTTTAAGTGTCTTTTTTTCTTGCCCTTTGGGTGTTCCTCCTTTCCCTCCCCGCTGTCCCCCCTTCTGGTCATGCCATGATTTCTTTCACTGCCAGTTATTGGTCAAATTTTAGTCCATTGGATTCTTTCTTTTCTTTTCTGGAGCAATGTTCTTTTGCCAGGTGTAGATGTGTTTTTCTGGGACACAGTGGTCTGTACTTAGTTTTTCAGATGTATCTTTGTTACAGGTTGCCAGTTCATGCATGTTTGTATCCTTTCAGTGCTACCTCCTTTTTACTGGTGTCTTCTCAGACCCAGTTTCTGTCACATTTGCTTTTTCTTTGCTGTTTCTCTGGTATTGGGAGTGTTTCTTCCAGCCGATATCTGCATATAAAGTTCTTGGTCAGGATAGGCACTGGTGGATGGTCAGGCTTGTAGGGCTGCTTCCCTGTCTCTGTGGCTTTCCTTTCCCTGTGATGTGGGAGTGTGTCTAGCTCGCACTGATGGCATCTCTGAACTGGAAATTCCATTTTCATCTGTGGAAATCTTGTGGGTGTATTTCTGAGACAGTTTGTCACTATAGTTGGTCTCAACCCTGTGTCCCTTGGATCTGACATGTTTATTTGTCATGGGCCATAGTTCTTTCTCCTAACCTCCATATTCATGTGTATCTACCATTGAATTAGTGATTTTGTTGTTCCTATTGAAAATTGACTGGCTTTGGAGCAATCCAGCCGGGATGATAACGACCTCCCTTTCCCTAATCCCATTCCCACCCCCCTCTCCACCACCTACATGTTTGCCAGCCCCTCAACCATTCCAGTGGGGTCTGCAAGGGGAAGGCAGAGCCTCCAGGGGTATAGTTGGCCCAGCCCCCGGGTGAAGATGTGGGGTTCTCTAGCCCCTTGATCTGGGCCCTGTTTTTGATTTTTATGTCATGGAATGTTTTCTGTTTTCTTCTATATATTCTTCTATATATTTTATGATTTCAGGTCTTGCATTCAAGTCTTTTATCCATTTTGAGTTGGTTTTTGTTATGTGAAATAGTAGTAGCCTGGTTTCATTCTTTTGCATGTGGCAGCCTAGTTTTCCAAGTGAATTCCTATTTGTTTTTCTTGGTCTATATGTCTGTTCATATGGCAGTACTGCACTCTTTTGATTGCTACAGTCTATAATAAGTTCTAAACTAAGGAAGTATGAGTCCTCCAACTTTCTTCTTTTTCAGGATTATTTTCACTCTTCTGGTTCCCTTGAAGGAAGAAACCATGTCTGTTGTAAATCTATTGTAAGTTGATTGCAAGACTTCTCATTGCTTGTACAATTACAGCCAAGACTTATCTCCTCTTCTGTGACTGGACTTCCTATGGGAAGTGAAAGTTTACGTCACATTGATCTTCCCTGTGTTAGAACATCTACTATTTATGCAGAACATTTCCACTGAACAAGTGACATCCTGGAAGTCATAGTGCTGGAGGGTCAAGCCAATTTTTTAACCTCTGTTTCCTATGTTTATATTCCTCAGGTCTCTGAATATGCCTCACCATGACTTGTCCCCCTGTAGAATGGTTCCTCTGGGTATGCTGCTTGGGTTACTGATGGCCTGCTGCTTCACCTTCTGCTTTAGTCATCAGGACCTTGTAAGTATTTTATCACAAGTAATGGTATCCTTGTTGGGGTCCTGGAAAGCCTTCATGTCACCTGGGCTGCTGTGGGAGTAGGTGAGCTTTTATTTTTCTTATAGGAATATGATCACACTGGATCTCAGAGTATATGTTCTTACTACCCAGCCCTGAGTTCCCTTGCTTCTCTTTAAAGGTCATGGCATAGGTTGCCTTTGGGAAAAGATGATGATAGTAAACTTAACATGTATTATTGATTAAGTGCATATATATATATATATATATATATATTAATTATTCCTCCCAGCAACCCTATGAGGTAGACAACTATAATTATTATTCTTTTTTGAGGAGGAGATGCTAAGGTTCAGAGAGATGTTAAGTAACTTCGCTAGAATCATATAACCAGTTTGTGGCAGAACTGGGAAGGTCAAAGTTCTTCCCAGGAGATGAGTATCTATGAGGTGAGCACCAGTTTCAGTAAGATTGCTTCTTCCTCTACCCTCTGTTTTTTGGTGCCTGCCTGTGTCTTTGTATTCTCTTTCTCTGTATTCTCTGTATTTCTGTATTCTCTCTATGTCCTCCCTCCTTTGACTTTTCTTCATTAACCTAGACCTTATTGCTCAGTTTCTGTCGTTACCACATGCAGGAACAGAATCCCTGAGAAGGCCCTGAGCTTGGAATGGCTGTGTTATGCTGAACCTGGCTCCTTGGCCTTCCCCAGTGACAACCTGTCCTTGACCAAGAACCCCCTCATCCTTTCCCTTGAGAAGTCCTGACTGTAAGCTCTCTGATACTCTCTGGCCACCGTCCTAACCCCAGGGGCTCCTTTTAAATGTTGGGTAAAGTATTGGAGGTTTTGGAGTGGGAGGCCCTTGAAGTGCAAATGACAATTATGATGAATTTAATAACAGTCCAGCTCTGCTGAGGTTCACCTCTGGCTCATGGCAAGCTTCCACCTTCTCTCTGAAGTCATTTGTTTTCTCTCTGCTGTTCTCTGTACTTTGTGAACAAGAGCGAATGTATAGTTAGTTACGGATTCTTTTGAGCTTTTAATGTTCTCTGTTAAGATCTTACTAGAACCCTCCCTTTGGCTGCTTCTTCAATGACAGAAGGAGATCCCAGTGACCCTTGAGGCCCCTCAAGGGGCCTGGTCACAGCATGAGATTGAGTCTGTTTCTGACATAACTGGCTCAGGAAAGCACCCAAGTGTCTAAAGGGATCATGGTTGTTTCCCCTCATACCTGTAACTCATAAGGATCTGGGTGCTCCTTGTTATTAGTTTTGGCAGATACCCAATTAAGTGTGTTTAAGTGTGTTGATGAATTTACTTATGGACTGTGTGTTTAGTAAGTCCCTTTAGGATAATCGTCTCTACCTTTAACAGATGAGTTTTCAGAACCATAATTATTCTGGTCCATTTATATTAACTGTACTGAGTCTAGTCTCAGGAAAATGTTAATACTGACTTTCATCAACAGATACTGCTTTTATCCTTATGTCTGTTCCTAAGCTGTATCCATTTGTCATAATCTTTAATCATATACTGAACACAAGTAGGAGTTGAAGCATCTTTTTCTCTCATACCATAAAAATTGCTGCCCTGATGGCATTTAAAATCCAAATTATGCAGCCAGCCACCTTCACAACAGTAAAAATGAGCAGTGGGGGAAGTGGGGAGTGATTATGATCTTTGTCCTTAGAGCCTGGTGTCCAGGCAGGTGATCCTGGAGTCACGGAATTGTTTTCCAGAAGTACCACTGTGCAGATTTGTGACCACCCAGGAGGGGCTGGCTATGTGTATCAAGGTATGTTCTGGTGCCAGCCATCTTTCTGGATCATGCTATAACACTTCCCTGGGATGCCACATCTTAGGAGCAGTGGGTGCTGAAGGGATTGGTGCTGAGGTACACTGGAGTCCTTCAAAAAGTGAATGATGTCTTGTTTCTGACCCTTTGTTTGGTTTCCCTATCTTCCTCCTGTAAGTGAAAACATCCAATATTTTTCTTTTTTCTTCTGACTTATTGAGGATAATCCCTCTAGCTCCAGCCATATTCCTGCTTCTTCATGTTTCTTGCTTGCTGAAAGAGACAAAACTTGTAGGAAAAGTATCGATCTGAGGCATGCATCAGGAGAGGAGGAGTGAGATGGGTCAACACAGGGGAGGGAAGAGCACAAGGGATTATGGTGACATTCATGGATGATGATGAAGATTTATGGGGACGACACCAGAAGGGAGAAATAAGCTATAGTATAAAAATGAACAACAATGTAAGAAAATAAAGTTTAATAAAAGCAAGTAGAGTGGTGAATGATGAGGGAAATAGTCAAACGTAATGGAAGGAACACTTGACAAACACCCTTTAGCCACCTACTTAGGCAATTGGATCTTTATTTCCTCATTTGTAAAACAGGGTTGGTATGTTCCTCTTAAGATTTTAGTGCAGATTAAATGTGACTATGAATATAAATCACCCAGCATTGACACTGGCATGGCATGGTACATGAGTGGTCAATAAATGTCAGCTTTTATTTTTGGTAAGGGAATGGCTGCTTCTCAGCTTAATCTGAACTCTATCTGATAGGCTCCTTTCCTGAAACGTTGCACTGCAGCCTGTCTCTGTCCCAGTATCTTTTAACTCACTGTTAAGAGATTCATTCATTCTGGATTTTAAGGCTTTGGTCTTTAAGACTCTTATTCAGATACATATGCAAGGAAGTGTGACATGGTAAGCTGTTGTCAGCTAACACCTTAGGTGTGGGAATTCTTGACAGTCAGTTGAGAAGAAATTGGTATTTGGATTGGTGGTGGTGGGGAGATGAATACTATGGGTTCAGCATGAAGGGGGCCCTTAGAAGCCAGCTGAGATGATACCAGAACTTGGGATTTACTTCAGAGCTGACCAGGGGCTAGCCTATCTTTGTTACCTCTTGGTCTTCCTCTCCTGTTCAGGAGACTGCACTGGCAGAGAGAGGCTAGCCATTTCTCTGGGATGATGTTTTCTCACCCAGTCTACAAAAGCCTTCCTTTGGGAAGGGGGGTATGTCAGGAGATGTGCAAGGTATTTTTACAGCCCTCATTTCTTCCCCTTAGCACCCAGCACACAACACTTAGGACACAGATGTGAGTTAGGGTATGTGAATGGACTTTGGAGCCAGGCAGATGTGGACTTAAATCTCTGCTCTGCTTTATAAACAGTGTGATTTTTGACACCGATTATATCTATCCTCACCTGAGAAATGGGAATAAAAGTAGATGTTCACAGATGAAATTTGGGTGAGTTATAAGACATGGAGGGCATTGTAGCCTAGTCCTTGGGCATATGGTAAATGCTTAATCAAAGGTTGTTTGCTGCTATTACAGCCTCTTCCCTATAATTCTGTTTTCCTTTGAAATCTTTTCTGGAGTTACCCTTTTGAACTGACTGACTAGCTTGTTCTATTGAAGATCATATGACTAGTCTTCCTTTAGTGCTTGCTGGATATGACTTGTATAGACAGTTCACAGTCAGATTTGGTGAAGAAGTTGAGTTAATCAGAGAGGGGAGGATCAGTTTTGTATCACCCTCACTGAAAAGTGAGATGTACTGTAAATAATGGCAGATTTTGTGTGTGTGTGTGTGTGTGTGTGTGTGTGTGTATAGCTATGGTTCAAAAATGATACCAAGAAGAAACTCATAAAATGTTTTGAGCAGTAACAGAACTGTTGCAAAAGAATTCTTCCTAGAGTTTGAAAGCATGTGGCTTAGCAGTTCATTAGTCTCACCTGAATCCTTCATCTTAAAAGTACTTTCTTACTGTATTAAAGAAATCTTAAAAAGAGACTTTCCTAGCCCCCATTTGTTAGAATGAGCACTAACTAGTCCTACTTAGATTTTTTTTTTTTTTTGAAACTAGGTCTTGCTATTTTTTGCCCATGGAACTGCAGGCTCTCCTTGCCCAGGGTACCACAGACTCAAGCAATCCCCAGCCTCAGCTTCCCAGGTACTGGGATTACAGGCGTGCACCACCATGCCCAGCTATTTTTTTGGAACTAGGTCTTGCTACGGGCCCCAGGCGGGACTCGAACCGCGATCCCTAGCCCTGGCCGCTTCATAGGCTGAAGCTTACAGGCACGAGCCACCGTGCCCGACCCTACTTAGATTTTGAGATCTTCCATATTCTTATCCACTATCCCCATTCCCTTTGCCTCTTTCTGCTTCCCTTGATGATGAAAATTTGCTTGTTCCATTATATCTATACCTGCCAGAAGTTACTGGCCAATAGTATACTAAAGCAAGAGTTGTGATTTAAAGCTTGGAGATACTTAGTTTGGGTCTTACTGTTCTAAAATAAGAAAATGTAACAAAAATCCAGGTTTCTGTTTCTCTTCAAGTTGAATGCCTCATTGCAATGATGGACCAGTTGAATAGCAGCTGTGTTCCTTTGTCAAGGCAGGAGAGCTCCACTTGTTGCAGTCCCTCCATTCCCTGTTGTTTTACACCAAGTTCAGGATGCTTGCTTGTTTACAGCCATCCTCCCTGGTTCCTAGAGGCATTTGACCTATAAAACTCTGAGGAATGATTGGTTAATAATTTCCTCACCATCTACTGTGTGGTGCTTTTGGCAGAGTTTGACCAGCACAGTGGGTGGTGGAGCCACAAGACTTAATGGTCTGTCTTCTCCACTGTGGATCTGGTGTCTGACTTTGAGTGAACTTAACTCCTTTTGGACTTGCCTCAGCCCAAGGCATGGGAGTTATGCCTGCCTAAGAGGGAGGTATTCCTTCATTCCTTTGTTCAGTGATTTCAGACAAAGCCCTGTGCTAGCCGTAGGAATATAAGGCCTGTGGACCTAGTGCCTATTTTCAGAAACTGGTCTGTCAGGAGTTTGATATCCCTGCTTCAGGCAATCAAATGCCACCTGACAATCTGTCTTCCTTTAGTCTTACAAGCGTGTTTACTCTTCTGGTCCTGATTTTCCTTTGAGCTCTGATTTGTTCAAATTTCAAGTTGAAGATGTCAGTGGGGTTTAAAAACCAGGTTGTACAGATGAACACAGCTGTAAACCTGACTTACCTGAACAATGCCATTTTGTGAAGTCACTGCTGGATGTCACAGCACAGACTCATCCAACCTGTGGTTGCCTTTGTAAGGAACAAGAGTAACGGCTCTCATGTGCTGAGGGCTAGTAGTTTATGGCAGTACTTTATCTAATGAATGAGCTACATGCTATTTCCATTTTACAAATGTGGAAACTTAGGCTTAGTATGTTAGATAACTTATCTAGAGTTGCAAGAAATTGGATTCAAACTTAGGGCTATCTTAGCACTGTGCTATGCTTTTCATTACTTGTGATGTGATTTGAGTGCCTTACTGGTCTTCAACAAGACTTGAAATTCTGTCCTTTGAATTTCATGCCTTTATTTCTTATTAAAACAAAGGTCTTGGAGGGATTTTACATTGTCATCAATACCCCAACATCTTAACCTTTTCTTTGACAGTTAATTAAAGATCAGACCCTGAAGGAACCAGGCAGGTAGTGTACTTATCTGGAGCTGAACCACTGCTTGAAAGAGATGCATGGTTACCTTCCATGCAAGGCTAGCATTGTTAGGAGACCAAAGCTAAGTCTATGTATTTAGCATAGACTTAGGTTCATAAAAGAAATCCACAAAATACATTTACTAGGGGAAGAATTGAGATATGGGATATAGGGGAGGTGGGAGGACTCAAATTGCCTTTCAGTGTGCTAGTATGAGTTCCTCCTTATCTTCCCAAATGTAATTTCCCAGAGCTCTGGAACCCTCTGGTTCCTGTTTCCTAAAGCTTTGCTGCTTTTATGCAAAAACAGGTTTAAAAATGGGTTGGGAAGATGGAAGGTTGGGAAGGAGCAAGATGAATAATACTTTGTATTTATCTTGCATCTCTGTCTCTTGAGCTAAAATTGCTCTATGGACACCATCTCATTAATCCTCCATGCTCTCCATGGGGTGGAAGGAAGCAGGTTATAGGAACAGGTTTCCAATGTGGGCATCTTCTTCCCTCACCTCAGCTGGATACCTCAGCTTCCCATATGCAATCCTTCTGTGGATTGCAGTGCCCCAAGAGGTCATTTATGCTTGGTAGGCACCCTGGGGAACTGCTAGGGCCCTTATTGTGCCCTTCCTAGCTGTCTAGGAATCAGCTGGGCCTCAACTGCCAGTTTTTGCATGTCATTATTGGTCATTTTCCAGTGCTTATGTATGTTTTTTTCTTTGATACTTATCTTTATGTTTTTTATTACAGGAGTAATAGGTATGAATTTTATTTTTATTTTTTGAAATTTACAATAAATAATGTATATTTTATTGTTGGTTGTAATAACAACTATGCTATAGATATCTTAAGTCTGTGAAATTCATTATGAAAACACACATATACCCACACCCCCTCTACCCCCATACCTTTTCTCCTAAAAACTGGTTTTTTGTTTTTTAATTATTGTTTATTTTATTCTTTGTTTTTTGGGATACCTCCCCCTCCTCCTTCCTCTGGTGCCCCTTCCATTCTCTCAAGCCCCACTCTTTGTTGTTTACTAGTTGTGCTAAGTCCATTAGTCTCTTTGGCAGTGTCCTTTCACTGGGTGAGGGACTCTGTTGTTGGAACCAGGCGAGCCTTGCTGATAGGTTTTCAGTCTTAAGTTTGTGTTGGTGGCCAGTCTGTATTCATTTGTGATCTGTCCATGTTTTCTTGCTGCAGGCTGTCTTCTCCAATCCCATCTCTGCTGCTTTGCTGCTTTACCTTATGGCTCTGGTGTCAGATTTAGGGGGTCTCGCCCCCAGCCAGTGTTGGTGAAGAAGTTTCTCTGTGAATACAGGTGTCTGTGAATGGCTATTGTAGATCATCTCTCCTGCTTCTGTTTGCAGTTTTGATGTGGGGCTGATTACCCCATCCATATTTGGTCTTCCTCTCCTCTCCTGTAGTGTGGGGAGGGGGTGTTGCTCTTCTAGAAGGCATCTCTGAAATGAGGTCCTGGGTCTTCCTGGCCCAGTGAGCGCATAGGTGCGCTTGGTGACATCGTGTCTCTGTAGTTGTTTCTCTTGTCTTGCATGCACTGGTTCTCTCGGCTGTCCATCTGCTGTGTCCAGCTCAGGCGTGTGGGCTGGATTTTTGCATGATCCTTCACCTGTTCTATGATGGGGTTTGTGTTGCACATGTTCTTGATCCTCTGCAGTTTAGCTGGAGTGAGAGCGAAATGGAGGGGGCTCCCCCCCCCACCTCCCTGTGCAGGGGTGGGCCCAGATAGCTGAGCCTGCGCCCTTCCTTGCTCCCCTTGGGCTAGGAGCAGAGGGCAACATGGCTCTGCTGATCCGGGCTGCAGATGGCTGCCCTATGCAGTAGCTACCTGCTGGTAGGTGGGGCCACCATAACCCCCACCCCCTCCCCCTCCAGGGCTCACCCGGCTCAGGGGGCTTACCCAGGAACCTTGACCCCCTTTGCTCCTCGCTGGCAAGGGAGCTTGGATGACTAGGGAGCTGGGCGTGCAGGCAGCCCTCAGGTAGGTGTGAGTTTTAAACATCAAACAGTACAGGAACATATCAAGTGAAAAATAAAAGTTTTTTATTGTCTTTTTTTGCCAATCTCTCTTCTTTGTATGTTCCCTTAATCACCTTGAATATGGAAACTTTTGTCCTTGTGCACATACAAGAGGGTCATGTACACATAACAGTATGCTGTGTTCAATTAACCATTTACCTCACTTGTGCTGGTTCTGTGGCTAACCTTGCGAACGGTCCAGAGGAGGCAAGGGGTATGGAGGAGTAAAGAAAAACCCCAGGCCATTTTCTTTCTTCCTGGTACCTAGCTGTGGTGGGTCATGCCCTGTGTTTTTTGTTTTTTTTTTTTCTGAAGGGGTTTGCACTGACAAGCTCAGAGAAGAGCAACACCAAAGAAACTGAGAGAAAGGAAACCACCAAGGAGGAGGAGCTGGAACCTGAGGTCCTGGAGGTGCTTCACCCAACCCATGAGTGGCAGGTCCTTCGGCCAGGTACCAAGTCCAGTCCTGTCCCTGTGAACACATTCTGAATTCAAACTGCATGTCCTTTTGTCTGCGTAGGGCTGCTTTAGGATCAACCACTTTCTGGCCTGCCAGGGGGAAGGTGTGATCCATCAGAATGGTGACTGCCGCTGTAAGTCTCAGGGGCCTTCATTTTCCAGGAGAACAGAGATTGTGGCATCTGAGGGCCCTGGAAGGAAGGCAGGTGGTGGGTGGCCAAGCTTCTGAGCAAGTGATTGAAAACTTTCTTCCTTTGCACTTCTGAAGCACAGGAAAGGTAATGACATGTGCCTCAGTCTGCAAATGCTATTTTGGGCTCTGCTGCTCGGCTCAGTGCAGCTGAAATATTGTTCACGGGAGAATCCTGAGCACCAGTGTGGGGCAGAAGTGTTCTGTTGCTAAAGGAACCTGTGCCAAGACACAGGGGCTGGTCCTGGCCTGATTTTAAAATGGGCCATTTTTGGAAGGAATCCATTTCTAACCCTTTTATAAGACTGGACCCAGAGCTTAAAATAATATTGAAAATAGCCAGCTATTGTGGGATGTTTGTCATAAGCAAGTACTGTGTTAGATGCTTCCTATGCATAATCTTGTTCAATCTTCACAATAATAGGAACTGTTACTACCTTTATTTTCAGGTGAAAACATTGATGCTTAGAGGAATTAGGTAACTGACCTGTGTCATTCAGCCCACTAAATCATTGACCCCAGAGCCTGAACCCAGCTTCCTCCCACTTGTTCTTCTAGTTCAAGCTGTCTTGACTAGAATCTGACTAGAGTGACTTTCAGGCCTATTCTCAGAAGCAGGCTGTTTGTATTCTGCCCTGTCGCTAGGTGAATGGGAAACCCTGGCAAGTGTAGTTTCATTTCCTCCTTGCTGGTACTCATCACCATGTCCTCACTGCTCCCATTGCTGCTGTACTGGCAAGGGCAATGTTTGCTGTGCCAGCTCACTTTCTGGTAGTCATATCACTCCTGCTGGACTTTTATGTTGGTAGTTGCTGCCATCAAAGATGGTGAAGCACCAAGGAAACCAACTAAGAGCAAAGGGGTTGGGTAGCAGGAGCTTTTAGGAACAGAGGTGCTGGGTTCAGCTGATCCAACCTCTTTCTTCCCTCCTCCAGCTTCTCCAAGACCTTAACCCCACTTACCCTGTGGACTGAAATTAGAGGCTGCTCTCAGGAGTGGAAAGTAGAAGATGGAGATTATATTATATCCGCTGGTTTTATGAAGTTAAAAGTGCTTGTATCAGTTTTAACCAGAAAGTGCCTGGGCCAAATGGCGATTGATGTCCTGTGGCCCCAGTCCAACCCCACATGTTCCTGTGGCACCCTTCAAAGGTCTGGTTCACATTGTAGAACAGTTTTACAAGTCTGACCTGGAGTTCTTGCCCAGCTCTGTTAATGGTTAAGCAAAGAGCCCTGCTCTGTGTCCTTGAGGAGGGGATGAGCCAGAGTCTATGTGACAGGAGAAGGTGTAGGACTCTGAGTGCCTCCAGGAGAATTAGAATAGAGCACTGGGTTTTTACATTTAACTTGATGCCTCATTCATATTATCCTCTGCCTTTCAATTTCCAAAGAATTTTTTGCAAATTTTTCTGCTCCAAATTTTTTGAAGTTACCCCAAGTTCTAGTATATTGGAGTTCAGCATTGACAATCAGGCCCTGCAGCTTAAGGTGCAAAGCAATTGTGGTCCCAGTCATAGCTGCATCCTGTAAGAACTCCCCAAGAATATTTTTTGTCTACATCCCCAAAGCATGACCTGGGAGGGGAGGCTTGATCTGGCCTCTGGGTCTGATGTGGGGTGGGTCAGAGCCTAGCATTGTGGAATCAGATCTTTGTAGTAAGTCCTTGCCTTGGTACATGATTGAGGTGTTCTGTGTGTATATTGGGATAGTTTTGTATCTATGTCTATTGGTAGGAATTTGACCTCTCAGTGGTGTGTGTGAATATCTGGCTCGAGCTTTCAGTTAGGGTGTAATATTTAAATCACCACCTTCTAATTGCTGCCTGGAAACTTCCAGAACAGGTCCTTAAAGGTTAAAAGTGATGTAGCCAGTTCTGGGAACTTGTTTGGTGGGTTGATAAATTGGTGGGGGGCCAGAGTAAGGGAGGTGGAAAAGGTGGTCTAATTTAGTGATAAAGAGGACTTTAGACACAAACAGTCCTGGGTTCAATTTTTTTTTTTTTTTTTTGCTAAGTTGCCAAATCCTTCTGCTTTTCAGTTTCTCTACTAGTAATAGGGAAATAGGGGAAATTGGTGATGTGGGGGAAATGTCTTCTCCTGTCTACTCTAGAGGCTCTTGTGAGGATCCTTGGGATGTCACTCAGTACACAGCAGTTCTTATTTTAAATGACAAATCCTCCATTTGTGCTATTCCTTCAGTTCGCTTACTGAACTGGATGCCAAGGAGTTTGTTAACCTCCCTGTTTTGTGGCATTAGATGGGAAAGGGAGCTTGCGGTGAAAAGGAGACTGATTTGGTCATGGAATGCAATGCTTACCCTCCACAGAGATTTGGGTGAAGGAGCGGAAGGGATTAGCATAGTGTTTTCTACCTAAAAGAGTCAGGGATGTAGCTCAAGAAGGTGATGGAATTTCTTTTGGGAACATTTTAGAATATGACAAATGACTACTTTATGTTGACAGATACTGATTCCAGTCTAGTACATTCTGTCCCTCAAACCTCTAAAAGGGGTATACTGGGGTACAAGGTTTGGGCTTATGGGAGGCAGATTTCCAGTCTGCCTGGAACACCAGGAGACCAACTCATGACCTCATGGGCCTTCCTACCAGGCCTGGTGAGAGTTGGGTGCCAGCCGCTTATCCCTGAGTAGCTGCAGGCCACTCTTCTGAAATCTGTCTCAGTTATTACTGTCAGCATCCTCACTGCAAGCTGCTTGTTCCTGGAAGTGATTTTCCTGTCTCTCTTTCTTCTGGTTTATTTTGGGATCTGTCTCACCTTACGGAGGCACAGCAAGTATTTGAGTGTGGATTCAGCATCAGCTGTTCACAAGCAAGCAGAAGAAAGCTGTTTGTTGGCAGGTTCCTATGGGTTCTGGGCATGGAACTCAAGAATTTTTTGGGGGCTGAGGGCTTCTGAACCCCAGGACTTTGTGCCTTTGTGCTTATTATAGTAAGCCAGTCATAGCTTGATATAGTGGACTTCTGCTCCCTGGGCATTTTCTGACATCCTGCTTTGTCCAAGGCACTGTACTGGTAGCTGGAGATACAGTTAATAGCTTATATTTACTGAACATTCACGGTGCCAGTTACCCTTTGAGTGCAGGTACTGTACCCTTCTTTTATATATAAAACCGAGTGTGAGAAGACTGACTCATCCACATGACCACTAAGTGGTCATGAATTCACATCAGAATTCATATCTTTTTCTGGCCCTGTATCTGAGCTCCTAACTGTGCTTACTGTCTTTCTGGACAGCTAGTGGGACATGACCACTGCTGTCCAAAAGTTTATGGTCTCACAGGGGAGACAGAAACAGAAAAAAATCACCAAGTGCAAGTATCTTGTCTCCTTTGTGGGCACAAGGGAGGGTCTGGGAAGGCTAGGACCTTCTCCCTATAACTGAAATCAGTGACTCAGGATAGCAAACCTCCAATACCACCTTCAGTTCTCTTTTTGATCTGTGTGGCTTTGATCATGATGCTTAGTCTTTGAACCTTAGTTTTTACACATCGGAAAATAGGAATGACAATATCTACCTCACAGACATAGTGTGACACCAAAATAAAATTAACCTATCTAAAATGATAAAGTGCCTCATACATAGGAGATATTCAATAAGTGGCTATAGTTGTTATTTAAAAAACAAAAGACCAACCAAGCCTTTGCTGCCTCCTTTTCTTTGGGCCCTTGATGAGGAAGTGGAGGTGATGAGGCAACCTGGACAGAGGGCCCTCATGTCCTGTATGTTGGTTCCCAATGGGCTCAGGAAACCCTCAAACCTGGGTTCCTATTGACCTGAGCTGACTTTCAGGCTGCTGTGAGAACCTCTGAAATATTGACATTAGCAAAAAGCCAATTTTTTGCTCACAGGAAGCCTGTGCAGGAACATAATCATGTGAGAGGGTTAAAAAAAAAAAAGGAAAAGAAAAAATATCCAAATCATCAACAACTGATGAGAGCAATCCAAGAATTACAGAGCACCCACCATCTGGTCAGATCATTTCAGATCTGCACGAGCCAGCAATAGGAGGGAATTGAATTTTAAAAACCTCATTTATTGTAGACCAACTACTCTGTTTCAAGTATGTAAGAGAGGAGTCTGATTTCCTGTAGACCCTGGACATCCATCTGAAGGAGCACCTGACTCTTGTCTGGGCAACCCTGCAGGTTTGTCTCTGGGAGGCCTTCAACTTCTTGACGCTTAGAAGAGGTTAGTCCTGATTCTCTGATATCAGGTTGATGTCCAACAATTCAGTACACCAATTCAGAAAGTGGTGACACTCTCTACCTGGTACTAGGTAGTCAGGTCCAATGAAAGAGCTGAGTCCCACTGCTTCTCTTTCCGAGGCAAGTCACTAGTCTCAGGCTGCCCATACTCCCAACTGACTATCTGTACAATGGGCATACCCACAACCCTCTTCAGGTTGATAATTTAGCTTACAGAATTCAGGAAAACAGTTTACTTAAGTTTAATGATTTATCATAAAGGATACGACTCAGAAACAGCCAGGTGGAAAAGACCTCTTGGGGCACTGTGCCCTCTCAGCACTTGACACGTTCACTGACATGGAAGCTCTTTGAACTTTGTTAAGGGGTTTTTATGGACTATATAGCCACATTAGATCAAGTCATCAGCAACAGTGATTGAACCCAATCACCACCCTCCTTCCTCTCCCTGAAAGTTGGGGGGGTTGGGCTAAAAGTTCAACTCTCTAGTCATAGCTTGGGTTTCTGGTGTCTAGCTCCCAGCACCAAAAGGCATTCTATTAATATAAACTCAGGAATAATAAAAAATAGTCTTTTGGCTGAGGAAATCCTAAGGGTTTTTAGGAGCTTTCTGCCTGGAGCTGGGGATTAAGACCAAATGTAATTTTTATTATACCACAGGCTGCAATTAATTGGTATTGAGGGACAAAGCTCCCAGTGCCTTCTCCTACCTCCTCAGTTCTGTTGTGGGGAGGTAGGTGATTCTCTGCTCCTCCCCTTTTTCTTATGGACTCTTCCTTACAGGTCATTTTATTCCCCTGGATGATCCAAAGAGTGTGTATGATTTGCTTTTCTTCCATTCTTTACACACAGATAATACACACCTCAGGTTCCATGAACAGTGGGCAAACATGGGAGTGTTAGTTAAGGGCAATTCAAGCCTAAGCACCTGTGGTTCATCAGAGTGGGACAGTGGGAAGTCCTGGCTGCCATCAGGAAGAAATTACATGAGTGAGGGGCTTAGCTTGCATGATCTTTCCTCCTGGTTCAAGTACATTGCTGGAAAGGTGGGCCTGGAAAGAGCAAGCAGCATGGTTTTTGTGTTGGTTTCTTTTTCCTCTGTTGGTATGAGTTTTGTGTTGGTGTTCATCTTCTCTGAATACAAGTTTGAATACAAGTTTTATCTCTAGTGACTTTTCAGGATGAGGTATTTAACAGAGCTTATCTTTGGCGATACCTCCTTCTGCAGAGTGCCTTCTTCCTCTTTGAAACCTTTCAAGCATTATGGGGATTCCCTAAGAGCTGCTTTTGTTCCTCTTCTACCTATACTTCTGCCCATCTCCCTCACTGCTGCCATCCCCCCAACCTTCATTAAGCATTCTCCACTTTGAGCATCTCCTTTGCTGCTTGATAAGAGTTTGTCAGGGGAGCTACTTGGGACACAGCAGGATCCCAGACCTCTTGAGGCTTGTAGGAGCAATTTGTGAGGCTCCAAGTTACCCTTTACTGGGAGACAGAGAAAGTGTTGGTGGCCTAGAATATATGAAGGCCTCAGAAGATCTTAGGAAGACACTTCCAATCTCTTTATTTCAGAGAGAACTCATTTTCCATGTGTGGGACCCATATCTCTTCATTAGGATGTCCAATCACTGCCTCTCTACAGCCAAATCCCACACCCCTTTGGGGAACAGGTGGAGGCCAGGGAAGGGGAGCCTGTATTTTCCTTGGCAGCTACTGCCAAGGCTGAGGCCATTTGAAGACTTACTGGCTCAACTCTGTGCTGGAAGCAGAGCATCTCTCCCCAGGTTTTGGCCTCCAGTACATGGATAGAGAAGCCCAGACTCAGGTTTGCAATATGTGGACTTGGGTGGTTATGGAGAGCAGCTGTTGAATGTCCACTTTGTATTAAGGTTTGTATGTTTATTGCTCACTCTTGGTCCTTATCCTCCCCTTCTTCTGCTTCTCTCCACCTGTTCTCTCAGAGGTTTAATAAAGAGTACTTAACAGAGTAGCATGGTCTCAGCTCACAAAGACAGGGATGCCCAAACTGTCTGAAATGACAAACTTAGACTGGAGTGGGGAAAATGAAAAACTAGCTGCCAGAACCAGTCCTAATCCTCAGGCCCAGGTCTTGGCTTTAGTTCATAGAAATTGTATAGCCCTGACTGCCTTTTTCTCCAGTATTGGCCTTACCCAGCTGGCTGAGACTATCCAGGCCATCTCCAAGGCTGGAACTAAGCAGGATTGGGGATAGCTCTTCAGTGCTGGCATGGATAAGAGGCTCTTCTCCAGAATGTGTTGCATTCTTAGTTTTTTGACAGATCTGGGTGGGAATTGGCTGGGAACTTAAGGGAGGAGAATATTTGACTAGGTAGAAAAGTGGACAGTTAAGGAAACCTGAGTGGAGGGGAATGACTTAAACATAAACCTAAAAGTAAGAGTTTATCTACCTGGCTGGGGAGGCAGGAATATGTAGGGAAATAATGGGATGGTGAGCAGCTTCCCCTTCTATCAAAGATAGGGGGTAGTGGGAGGGCAGTCAGGGAGAGATGGGAGAACTGACAAGGCAATGAATCTTAAGATGTGAAGGTGTTAGCAGAAGTGTAGTTGAGTACACTCAGGCTACAGAATGAATGGGAATGGGAAGTGAAGAAAGGTGATATAAACTCTGGGGTTTGAGGGACTTGAAAATAAATGGAGGAAGTGAACAAAAACGATCATTTCAGAGATAGTCATATCAAAAACCTTTTTTATTTCATGTTACCATTCTAATATTGCAGTTACTGTTCTTGATGCTGGAGATAACTGTGATGGACAAAGGCTCGCCTGCTTGGGCTTATGGTATAAGAAGACCCCCAGATGGGAATGCAGCTCTGTGAGAAAACAGAGGAGGGGCCCAAAAAGAAAGACTTCCCCAAGGCAGGGTAACTGAAGCTGAATGGAGAGAAGGGAAATGAACCAGTGTTGACAGATTTAAAATCCCAGTGAGGAGATCATTGCTATAGACTTGTGGAGGTGGAGATGCAAAGTCTTGGTCTCATGAATATGATGAGTTTGTTAGATGTCACCTGGGTCCTTCCTGACAGGCAGTGCTTAATTTTGACCTCTTGATTGCCAAAACACCTTCTTCATAGTGGTTCCTCCTGACTTCTTGATTCTTCAAGTACCCTTAGAGTCCTTTTACATTATTCTCAGCTGGAAAACTAAACACATCTAACAGGAGCTTCCTCAATTTGCTTTATATCTCTCCAACTTTTCCTTGTTTTCTAATTCCCAAGACTTGAATTCCCTTCCCCAGGCTCATCATCTTTATTCTGTTGTCCAGGTTTTGCCAAATCAGGTTTTTGGACAGAGAGTGAGGAAATTTTCTCGTATTACAGGGCCCAGGAATTCTAGTCTAGCTGTTGAGGAAGGGAGGAAAAAACAATACTGCTTAGAGAAAACCCTGTACTCACTGCTTTGTGTACATTGTTTAAGGGGAGATCTCAAGGTTCTCCATGAGCGTGGTTACATCTTCTCTTGGTGTATTTGGAGCCTGCCAGGCAGGCACCTTAGATCCTGATGGTTTTCCCAGAATTTCTTTTATTTCTTCTGAAAATAGAAAGAGCAGGATTATTGTTTGAAGCATAGATATCAAGACCTATGTAGGAATAAAATAAGATAAATTTTGGAGGCCTCTGACATTGCAGGGGTGAGGAGATTTTTCAGGAGGGGCCAAAATTATTCAGTGTCCCGTTTTTGTTTCTTAGGTTATTTCTTAGGAGTAAATCCAGATATCCCTAAACACAGTGGAGTAAGTAACCCTTTATATAGTCTGACTTTAAGGCTGTTAGCTAATTTTAGATTTTCACTGACTTAGATTGTAGATGGAGAGGTAGGAGAAGTTTTTCCCTAAAGACCATTGGCATTGCAACCTTGTGTGTTTGGTGAAAGTAGCTAGCTGAGGATAGATACCTTGGGGTTAGGTAGAGAATGATAGATTTCAAAGGAGAGGTACTCTTTTTTGCCCAAAACTGGCAGTAATAGGAATAGCCAGATGAAATGTTTGATTTATAGGAGTCCATCTTAGTAGTGAGGGTAGTGTAGGATACATTTCAAGGTGAGAAAGGGAGAAAGCTGTCTTGTCACAGATTTGCTGGCACCCTCTAACCCTGCTTAATGCATGTCAGTGAAAGTCGTATTTTCATAGTACCTCAGTATGAACAGCTTGTTTTCTTTTCCCCTCACTTTTTATGCTTTTAGCACTTTTCATCTTTTTCTTATTGCTTGCTTGCTCTGCCTCCTTTCCTCCACTGCTGTCATGACCTCTACTTGCAGCTAGGTGGTATGTGGCAAGGATGGTTAGATAGGGGTGTATGTGACTGCAGGAATATTTTCTCATTTCTACCCCTATCAAAGAAATGACTTTCAAAGTCAATCCTTCCTTGGATTTCGCTAATCAATCAGAACAAGGGGAGAGGCACATAAGCATTGCCAGAGAGGGAATATGGGAAAAATCAGGTCATGGAATTGAGAGATTTAAAGTCATAAGCATCAAAAACAAATCCTGGAGTGCAGTTGGAGTTCTTCCCAGTTCTTTTCCCACAGCCCTGTCCCGTGACACACACATTCCCTGTGCTGCATGGGTTATGCATCAGGTTTCCCATAGAGCCTAATTCTAAAGAGGAGGTCCCAGCCTATATTACCCATCAGTTGACATTTCTGGGCATAACATGGAAAAGAAGTAATTATAGAAGGGTGGGGGTGGGGTGCGTGTGTGCATGCATGTGTGTGTATGTGCGTGCATGTGTATGTGTATGGTGTATGTTTCTATGCTGTAACTGCAATGACTTCATACACTTCGAAAGATCCTTGGAAGAGCGTTATCTTGAGTTGAGCACAACTTCTCCACTGCCTGGTGCTTACCAGGAGTGAGGTCTCAGGAGAAGATGGGCTGCTTCTTTGTTCTTAGGCCAGGAAATTGCTTATTGTCAATAGAAAGAAATTTCTGGTTGGGTGGGCTGAACTTAGAAAGTAAAATGGAGTAGTTTGTCTCTTGTGGGGGAAAAAAAAAGCCTAAAATACCTGTTCTTCAAGGAGACAGTTCCTTCAGAGAAGGAGTTGCTGGAGAACAGAGTCCATGATGTATTTTGGTATATGGTTGTTGGCAGTGTTTGAATATAGCAGACAGAGTATTGCTAGTCTGTCGACCTGGATTCACACCTCTCTTCTGCCTTTTGCTACTGGGTAGCCTGGGGAAAGTTACTTAATTCCACTAAAGTTTAATGAAATGCCATCTTTAAAACACCAATTTCAGAGGATTGTTTTTAGCCCTAAATAAGGTAAGCTTGTGAAGTGTCTGCTGTAGTGGCAGCCATGTGCCTAGTAAAAGATCAGTACGTTAGTTGCTTTTATTTCTGTTGTAGTAATAATGAGTGAACATCAGACAAAGCCAAATTGAGTTATAATTTAAAAAATAATTGACAGATATTCCTCAGGTATGTCCAAGTCTCAAAAGGCAAAGAAAAACTAAGAAGCTCTCACGGATTAGAAGAACTAAGACATGACGATTTAATGTATTGTGGGATCTTCAATTAGAGGGTTAACTGTTGAAATCTGAATGAAGTCTCTGATCCAGTTATTACTATTGTATCTGTTATTTTCTTAGTTTTGGTAGTTGTTTTGGGGTCATGTAGTTTGTTAATATTAAGAGGAGTGAAGGGGATGTAGGAAACTGCCTTTTCTCAATCTCAATTTATTTCAAAATGAAAATTTGAAATAAATGAATTTCCAAGTGACCTGTTAAGTAAAACAGCTATGGTGGAACCGTGTGCTACAGATACATCTGTCTCAGTCTCACCTCAGTGTCAGAGGGAGGGCTGTTACCGAGGGACCCTGATACATGCCCTTTCAGTTCCTGCACATCTACTCTAGCAAATAATTGATCTGATAACAACAACACCATCAGCATGTCAACACACACACACACACACACACACACACAACACACCCCAAGCCCCCATTCCCTACCCTCCATCTGCTCCTGTCACGGTGCCAAACAGTGACTGGAGAGGAGGCCTCTTGTTTGGTGTCAGGACTCTAGGGCTGAGTGATCAGGACACTTACTTGTCTTTGTTCCTTGGAATATAAATGAGAGTCTGCCTGTTTTAACCCTCTCTGTATGCGCCAATCACTGTGGCAATGTTTGTGAATTGTGATGTCAACCCCTAGGCTCACACTCACTGTTTTGATTATCCGGAAGAAAGGAAAATAAGTTCAAAACCAGCTGTGCAACAATTTATTATTTTCTTTCCTGTTTTAAGTGCTTCATTCTTGCACAAAGCCAGTGCCTTGTTTGCTCTTCTTGGGCACCAAAGTGCATGTACTTTTATGACTGATGTGACCATTTCTGTCATGCTAATAGCAGGTTTATAGAAGAAAGCCATTATGGTCATTGGGAGAATGTGAATCTTGAAGTTTTTATTTTTGCATTGAAGTCAGCTGTCAGGAGGTCTGGAAAGTATAGTGTCTTTTATCTGAATACGCAGTTCCCTCACAGGTATATACCTTCCAAAAGTCCGTATTTTCTAACTTAAAAAAAAAGAGTGCTAAAAATGTTCTTTGTATTTTAACTCAGTGGCTAAGGTGTACTGCTTTTTGCTATTGATTTACAGATTTTATGGTCAGACCCTTGGGATGTGTGTGGATTACTCAATAGTATGACAAATAGCTTATCTTTGAATTATGTATTGCATTATGGAGGAGTTCATAAACTGTACTTCTCTATAGATTATTTTAAGCATAAGACTAGTGAACTATCATTTCCCTTTAGTCACATGGGGCTATTGGGAGAATTGGCATGGAATTGAACAGTAAACCACCTTTGAAGGCTTGTGGATACAGAGGATTGAAATACACCTTGAGTATTGGGAGTCAGGGAGCTTCTTGGCTTGAGGACCAAGGTTCTGGTCCAGGTCAGACCTTATGCTGTACATTGCTCAGACTGAAAAGATGTCAAGCTTTCACTCTCTAGGGTTCAATCAAATAACCAATAAATTGTCTTGAGGCCAGAGTCTGGCTCCCTGAGTTGTCCTTCCACACTCCTGTTGTCCCCTCCCCCACACAGCCACTTGTACTGATGAATATGCAAACCCTTTATAGACTGTTTGGCACTGGTCAACTTTTAGGGATCATCTGTCTCTTTTCAATGAACAACTTTGCTTGTGATTCCTTTTTCTCTGCATGGAGAGAAATTACCTTGTGTTGGCTTCTGCCTCTGATGGAAACGTTTACCTTCCCTATGGGAAGGTACTCTTTGGGGGTAATGTCTGCTAGTGCTCACCATCCCTCGTGGGAGCATAATCCTATGCTCAGGGGTTGACTGGAGTTGCTGGCTGTTTGAGCATGCACAATTGTTACCAGGGCAGCCATCTGCCACCGTTGTAGCTCTGTAACTCACAGCCTGCCTTTGAGCTGGCTGCAGGGAGGGGGTGTCTGCACTCCCCGGCTTGTATGCATTATGCACAGCCTATTCCCTAAATGAGCTTTCTAAGTGTATGTAACTCCTTTCTACCCTGTTCTTCTATGACCTGCCTCAGGGTACCATTCAGAATCTCCCCTAATTATGCTGGAGTTCTACTTCTAGTGTCTAGCATTTAGAGTTTCTGGTAATAGCTGATTTTTTTAATTTCTAAAATTGTAGTGAGGACTTGATTTATAGTTATAGGAAGACTTGCTTCTTACAGGGAAATCATCAATACTGTGATGATAAAGTTTTGTGGCAGTGATATTTTGACTATATCCAAAGCCACAGTCTAGCCTTCTTGGTCTCCCTAGTTTCTTCCAGAATAGATCCTTTGTAATCTAAGGAGGCTGCTGTAGAATTTGAATTAAGTCTGTACTTCCAATTGCAGACCACCACCTTCCTCTCAAGTTGTTCTCCCCTCCCCCAGTTTTCCTTCCTGAGATGGAGTTTTCGCACATGTTGCTTAGAAAAAGATTCATAATATGACTCAATCCTCGCCCACAGATCTAGGATTCCTGCCATCCAGTAAAATCTTGCTAGGCAGGCCATGTATATGGAGAGCAAGTCTTGCCTTCCTAACCCTGCACCCCTGCACTATTCTCCGTATTACATATTTCTCTTGGGTGGAGTCTGGGAAAGAAAAGTCTCCTGTTTTTCCTTCCAGATAACCCCTGCTTCTCCTGTGGGAAGAATTGCGAAGTACAGGGATCAGTCTCTTACATTCTAGCTACTTCATGGAGAGGTCACACAGCTGTGTGAAAGCTGTGAAAAGAGTTCAAGCCCTTGATACTTGAATGAGTACTGCTAAGTGCCTACCACTGTGTTACCACATGAGAACACAACAGAGTATCTTGACCTAAAGCACCGGCACCCATCTGGGAATCCACTTGAATAAGATTGGCAGTTTAAGCCATTCACTGTCTCCTCCACTTGCACATCTTCATCTTCATCTTCATATGTAGGTGTCTGTGTCTGTCATTACAGTGTTGACTTCTTGAGGCTACCAGATGGGTGCTGGTGAGGCCATGATGCTGTTGAGAATAGTGACACTGGACTTTTTGGACTTTTCCTCCCTGGTGGAGTGGAAACAGAAATATTGGATTTTAGAAAATTCTTGGTTGTGAGAATTTGGTTAATCTTTGCTTTCCTCTCACCTATTCCAAGATAAATAAAAACAAACAACAACAACAACAAAAAAGAACCCCTAAGATATCAGAATGGAGGGTAGAATGGAATTTTGGGGAACCAAAGACAAAGAAGGATCTATAGGTTGAGAGAGAGAGAAAG